>PVJX010006238.1:0-79107 GCA_004027295.1 Dolichotis patagonum
CTTCCAATCTATTCCACTGATCCTCAGGTCTGTTTCTATTCCAGTACCATACTGACTTTATCACTGTAGCTTTGTAGTATAATTTTAAGTCAGGGATTGTGATGCCTCCTGCCTTGCCTTTGTTGCTTAGAATTGCCTTTGCTATTCTAGGTCTCTTCTGGTTCCAGATGAATTTTAGGAGTGATTTCTCTAGATCTATAAGGTGACATGCCATGTATTAATTACCATTATTCTCTTATTATTTGGTTATGAAATTTTTTTTTATTTTTTCCTAAAATAAAAATATCGCATTATTTTCAAAGATGAGAAAAGAACTCAGACACTGTATTGCTGATCTTCTGAGTTTCAGAAATTAAACTAATAAAAGGATATTATTTTACACTGCTATGTCTGTAATTATTACACAGCAATAGAAGTGTAAGAGAGCCGTGACTATCAAACTCTGCTTTTTGGGCTGAGATTCTGAGGACCAATGAAGAGCACTGATGCTTCAATGAGAGCTGTTCACAAGCAACTAAGGTCATGCAGTACTGGTAACTCAGGTCCTGGCCTGGCCAAAGCACAGAGAACCTCTGAGGACTTAGTGCTTTTGGGCTGAAACTCCAGAAGAATTCACACATCAGAGATAAGAGATGGTCGTACCCTGTGACTAAGCATAAAAGTGAAATTAATATTCATGAATAATCAAGCCAAATTTGATATCAAATCTCTCCAGTAATTAAACTGCTTACACTAAAATTCAATTCAAAGCTGTTACAGGAAACAAAAAATAAGCAATACTTCCTATAGCATAACATTAACAATCACTAATATGTAATTAAAAATGAAAATGTGATAATAGCCAAGGGGTGGGTGAGACAGCCAAAAGAAATAGATCAGAAAAAGACTGATATTAGAACAAGAAGACAAGAAATTTAAGAAGCATAATTATGTGTAAAAACTCAAAAGGAAAGAAAAACATGCAAATTAACAAGGAATCTCAGCAAACATGAAAATGTAAAAGGAATCAAATGGAAATCTCAAAATTTAAAGCTATGTAATACAGTGTGAAAAACTTCACTAGATGAGTTTAACAACATACTGAAAGCTATAAAATGCATGTTCCATTAGCATGAAAACAAAAGAATAGAAGTTATTTTATCTACAAAATAAAGAAAAATTAGACAAAATGAACAAGTCTTACATGACTTGTAGAATAATTTCCAAGTGATCTAGTATACATATAATTTGCATTCCTAAAAGAAAGGAAAGAAAAGAAACTGCTTAGGAAAAATATTTGAAGAAATAATCACAAAATTTTTCACTTTTTAAATTCAAACAATAGACTAAAAAACATTAAGTATGGTAAATAAAAAGAATGATACTCAAGTGTACTGTAAGAACTTCCTAAAAATCAATGAAAAAACAGCAGAAGAATAACAGCAAGGGTGATTAAAAAAACACATCATATATGAGTTCTACTGATTCTTTATTTAAAGAAATAGCGAGTTTTCCTAAAGTATATTGTGGTGGTTTTTTTAAATGTCCCCCAAAGCCTCATGCAATCATGGAGGTGACCAAATCTTGTGTTTGTGATTGAATGTTCATTGTCTAGTGCTGGGGTTGGCTGTGTGAGTGCGGCACCTGCCCAAGGGCAGGAAGCTGGCACACAGCATAAGAGAGGGAAGGAGGTGTGCTTTTCCCTCTTTCGTCCATTCAGGCTTGTTGTTTGCAGCCACCTTAAAGTGTTGCCCCTGTGACATGCCTCCTGCCTTGGAGCCAACTGATTATGGACTGAAACCTCCACAAAGAGTAAGCTAAATAAATCCTTCCCTTCTTCATTTGGGGTGTCAGGTGTTTTGTCCCAGCAATGAGAGAAAAGCAACCACAACATTTGTAAATTCAGAATTCTATGTCCAGTAAAAGTGATGTTGAAATTAAAATATTTTAAATTAAGCCAAAAATGAAAAAAAAAACACTTTACTAGAAGACTTGAACAAAATTATCTACAATGAATGCTAAAGGAAAGAGTTTAAAATCAAATGTTAGAAAGTGATAAGCATGTTAAGTAGAAAATAGTGTTCTTTTAATTTTATTGAAAGATACTACTTAAAGCAAAATAATAAGGTTATAAGGAATGCAAGAATAAATTTTATGACAAAATTAAAAATTATAAAGATAGACAACCAAAAAAATAACAAGACAGTAGGTCTAAACTGCATCATATTAGTAATTACATTAAATGTAAGTGTACTCAATACTAATATTATAAAATAGAGACTACTAGGTTAAAGAAATTCAACTATATTCTGTCATCACTAAATACAGTTGAAAATATGAGACAAAGATGCAGGAAAAGAAAATGATGGGAAAATATGTACTTCACCAAGAGTAAAATTAAATTAACACCAAAAAAGCATCTGTATAGTGAGGAACTATTTTCAGAGATAAGTAAACATATCTCGAATGATAAAACAATAATATCATCTGACAAACATAGCATTTTGTAAATATATAGACCTAAACTATACAATTTCAAAACATGTGCAGAACTAAAAACAGAAACATGCAAATATAAAAACCTATGTAGAGGCACTAACCTCATTTCTAGTAATTTGTGGAGTAACTAGAGTAAAAAATAGTGAGGATAGAAAAAAATTGTTATCAACTAACTTAACATGATTGATATTCATAGAACCCTTCATGCTACCCCTAAAGATAAACATTCACACATTTATCAGTCGCATCACACAAATATTATTCTCCAGCAAAAATGATACACTGAATCATGAAATAGACTTCAATAAATTTCAAAATAAAAGTGTGCATAGAATGTTCTGTGATCCTATCTAAAATAATTATGTGATCAATACCAATTGTACACCAAGAAATTTTTATATTTTGAAATTGAATAACACATTGCTAAATGATTCAAGGATTGAAAAAGAAATCACAAACAAAATATTTTCATACTGAAAATGCTGAAAACATCACATATCAAAAATGCAGCCATAGAAGTACCACATAAAGACTTGCAAATTTAAAAGCTTCAATTAAAAGAAAAACCTTGATTTATAAAACCAATATTCTTAGATTTAATTTAAAATTAAACCAAATATCAGTACATTTATAAATAAGAAAGCTAAAAGCAGAAATCAATGTCCCCGAATATGAAGACAAAATATTTTTAGATGAAAAGCAAGACCACAGAATAGGGCATATTATTAATAATACATATATTGAGATATACAGATATATATATATATATATATATATATATATATATATACATGCAGCTGAAGTGCATGTATCTGTGAAAGGATTTATATCTATAATCTATAAAGCATGTTCAGCAATAAATACTATGAATAAAACAAACTTAAAATGTTAAAAATTTTCACAAAACATTTGACTAGACATTTCACTAAAGAAGGCAGTTACGGGGCCAGAGATTTAGCTCAGTAGCGTAAGCACCTGCCTGGCAAGTGTAAGGTCATGAGTTCAATCCCTGGTGCAAAAAAAAAAAAAAAAAAGAAGGCAGGTAGATAGAGGCTACTAAATATAGGAAAAGGCAAGTCATTAGCCTGCTCAGGGAAAGGCCAACTGAAACAAGATGAGATATATCTCTTTCTAGCCATTTAAATTATTGAAATTTAAAGACACCTAAGTTTTGCCAATGACTTGAATAAACCACAACTCATACACAGCTAGTATAAATGTAAAATGTAACAACTTATTTGATAGTTTGATAATTTCTTACAAATTTAAACATGAACTTACTATACAACAATTCAAAGTTATTTACCCAAAAAAGGAAAATCAGAGATTCGTACACAAAAAAAAATTATGAGAATAAACGTAGCAGTACTACTCATAACATCAAACAGAAAATTATCCAAAACATCCATTAATTTCTGCAATATTCACTCAACAACTAAAAACAAATTACTAATGTATGCAATTTATGTAAATCTCTGTACAGTTATGTTGATCAAAAGAAAGAGACATTAAAGTGTATGACTTCTTGTGTCTGCAGTTCAACTAAATGGCTCTTATGATAAAGAATGGCTATATAGTGCAGTTAGGAATTTTGTGGTCAACACACAATGCCTCATAGCATCCCAAGGAAATCAGAAATTTATTCTTACTTTTACAGATAAGTCTATCCTGGAGTATGGCAGATCTCTTATTCAATTCTGAAAAATCATGTAACTGAATTTCCTTTTATTTATTCATTAATGTTTTAACAGTGGTGCAGTAACATTTAAAAAAAAATAGCTGCATTCTCCAACATGTCATTGGGAAAGAGAGGCAGCTCTGCAAGAGAAGAAATATTTTAATCAGCACAGAGAAACAAAAGGAACCATGAAGTGCGGACACATATTGCAATTTTGACCTGTGCTGTAGATTTATGGCAGTAAAGCAGTTAAGTCCTATCCCACACCAGTCCTAAACTATGCCTCATCCCATTCCTGAAGCTGAAGAAACCTCACACAGGATTAAGTTTTTCTTACTAGCTTACTAGGATTGGAGGTCAAAATTTTGTATGATTTTATATAGGTATATATAGTATAACCTCTGGGTTATACTAAAATTTAAGTTACTGAGTATATATATTCGTGCCATGTACATATAAGACACACTGTAAAACCTGTTTTTTAAATTTTATTTTAGAGACAATAAAATCAAGCAAAATAAAACAGAATAAAGCCAATCAAAACAAGACAGTGTAAATGACACAGGATTTCAAAACAAGATAATAGGAAATCAACAATGGTTATCATAATGTCTCTTGTCATCAAAATAGCTTCACATACTTTCAGACATAGTAAAATCAAAAGAAAAAGAAATGAAATATAACCAATAAAAACAAAACAATGAATACAATACAGGACTTCAAAACAAATAATAGTAAACACAAAATGGCTACCATATTATACCTTGTTATCTTTGAAATAGCTGCCCATGCCATCAGATACAACAAAATCAAACAAGATAAAACAGAATAAAAGCCAAACAAACAAAACAATGAGAATGATACAGGATTTTGAAACAAGATATTAGAGAATTAACAATAGCTACCACTGTCAGAAGGAGATTCCCCATATATGCAGCATATGGTTATCCTCTGAATAGATGATCAGACCACTGGCTTTAGGCCTGCAAAGTCAGTGAAACACTAAACACTACAAGCATTAAAATGTATTGTACCTCATTAGCTATCATCACAGCCTGTTTCTCCAGATCATCTGGTCACTTACGAGATGGTGGAGGAGGAACGTTGGCTCTTCTTATCTCCCTGCCTGTGCACAGGAAGTGGCTGGTTGATTTCTTGTTCTCCTCCCCTGCAGTCTGTGAATGGCTTAAAACCTATTTTAGAAGAGAAAAATTTTAAATTTTAAAAAAACTGCAGCTGCTTCAGGTTCATATCTTCAGATTCACATTTGAGTGTTTGGTACTGTCAGTTGCTAAAATATAAATACTGAAAATCATTAGCACTATATTATTCAGAAGGTTTGACAATATCTGGAGAAACATTTGGACTCAATAATAAAAGAAGATTCATATAACACTTAAAAGTATCTCATAATTACAGAACATTTTTAAAGATACTAAACTGAGAGTCCTATAATCGATTTATCAGCATACAAGCCACAGCTTTTAAAAGCAATTGCTTGAGTCTTGCTTCACTGTTAAGGTAAATGAGTGCCCACTTACAAGCAAGTAGAGACAACAGGCTGTGGATTTTTTCAGGGGAGGACTAGACAGTTTCGATAACGCTTACTGATAAAAAAGATACTCAAACTTTTTTTGTTTTACCTCTAGTTTATAAAATACAAATAATCCATTAATATGTCATTATTTTTTCACCACAAGTTCACTTCTGGTACAACAACTGACTCTGAACTTAATTCAGTGGTCTGTCGTATTCTTCTGTACAACTTTCCCTGTCTTGTCTTTACTTAATTAACTTTGTTATTCATCACTCATCCTGTCTTCAAAATATCAACCTTTATGTATTTCTTTTAGTTATTTACATTCTTACCCTCTGGACATCATTGGAGAAAACTTCATGCCCAGTAAAAGTGATATTCATTCCCCAAACTCAAATGAATACTCAAGAAAGCTGGCAACTCAATCATCTTTCACTCTATGCAAGAGTGATTTCAAAGCTTGTCTATGATACTCTCCTTAACCCTCTGACAAGTCTTCACAAAGAAACCAGCCGTTACCAAATCCAAAGAATTCTGAATATTCTACCTATACCTGTACATGTGTTGTATTCCCTTTGTTCTCTTATAATTGAGCAACTATGCAATGCCTCCAGCTATGCCCTAATCTCATTTTCAAGAGGAAAATGTTGTATTTGGTTGTCTTCTCCCCTCTGTACCTGTATCATCTCCCTGTCTGCTTTCCCCATTACATCCTCCTTTAAATACCCTTCATTCTTTTTAAGATTAAAAAAACCTCATTTCATCATGGAATTATAACCCTTCCCTATTATCTCATACTGTATTAAAAACTGAGACGTGTGGTTCAGTTAGAAGTACATAGCTTAATCCAGACAAGGACCCAGGATTGCTTTTCTGCTTAACAAGAAAAGGTTAATTTGAGAAACAGCTGGTGTACTACCTCATACCTGTTTTCAGACTTTTAAGAAACAGATAGCAAAGGATGATCTTGGTTTGCCCTGGTAAGTAGATTAAACCTAGAAATGAGACTAGGAAAAAAAAAAAAAAAAAAACCATTGTTAAGATAGTGAGCTATGAAGCATAGTAAACCATTCTGCTAATAAAATGTCACCCAACATATTAGTCCCCTACCAATCACGTGACTCACCCAACTCTTTCTGGTCAGTGCAGAGAGACAATACAAACAGACAATGAGAAGGGTGCAGGCAAACTAAGAGGAGAGAAATTGAACTGACCAAGCCAACTTCTTTTTGCGTTCTTCATTTGGTGTTTTTGTTTTTGTTTTTGTTTTTTTCCCTCCTGATTTGCCTAAATTCTTGTCAATGTGAAGATAAAAATCTAGATTTTTCTCTCCAACAAGAATGTTCTAATGTGTTATTTAGGAGTTTTTTTGTCAGGCTAATGATCATCTTTCCGGCCACATCTTACTTGATCTTCTGACTTCTAATTCAGTGTCATGTTATAAATTTCACCACTAATTATTTCAATATGGTTTTTTTTTGCTTTTTAGACTGTTTCTTCTCATAAAAATGTGTGAATTCTACCAGCAATTAAATATTATATCTTTCAAATGGAATGCATAATCTCTGTGAAACTTGGCATATGCTAGTTTTACCTATGTCACTATAGTTTTCCCGTATGGAATATGTCCCTGTAGAACCCAATCATTGTTTGTGACTCTTTCTTTCTCATGTTCCTTATTCACATGCCCTAATCAAATTAATGAAATCTTTCATACTTCTTACATTCATCTGTTTCTTTTCACTTCTACTTCTTCTTGTGAAAAATACCTTATTTCTTTGTTAGAATGTATTCCTTTCTGGTTTTTGTGAATATACCACAGTGCTACCAAATCTACCACTGCTATGATACACTTCTTAAAAAAATGTCCAACTTTGTCCCTTCACTCTGCTTTTTACTTTCTTTTGGATACAGTTCAAGAGCCCACAAAGCTCTCCATTCTATAGATGTTACTTTCTCTTTCATCGCATGCAATGTTTTTTTATTCTTTACATTCTACTCACGACATTGTTCACTGAATGGGTGATTGACTATCTAAATCTGGGTAATACTTATCAAAATATTACTGCATTATCTTGAGTGGAAGTTGCCTTAGATACTTTTCTCATTGCTGAAACCCACAAGTTAAAAGAGGAAAAGGTTTATTTCAGCTCACATTTTGTAGAGGTTTCAGTCCATAGGCAGCTGACTGAAGGGCAGAGATGAGTGGCAGAGGAGAAACGACCAGTGGTAGGGCACACCAGAAGTAGACAACCTGCCTTCCATCTTTCCCTTTTATTCCATCCAGGCTATAGACCTGTTGGTTGGTGTCACCCACACCAGGGGTGGGATTTTCCATTACTCACACCTAGAATGATACTAAACCAATCAGTGGTTTAATTAATTTTTAATGCCCTTTATCTCTCTTCACATTCCTTTTTTCTACAGTCACACACAGTAGATCCAGTCACCTCTCAAAATTGCCACCAGGAGCACAGGAGATATTGGGAGAACATCTGGAGTTAAGCCGTAACAAAGCCTAGTGTTTTAATCTTTGCACTGGTGCACAGGAACTGCCATAATACCACAGAATTGATAGCTTAAACAGAAATGCATTTTCTCATGACTCTTGAAGCTTAGAGAAGACTGATACCAAGATGTCATCAGATCTGATTCTTCTGAGGCACCTTTGCTTCCCCTAGGGGCTAACAGTCTTCATCTGGTGTCTTCAACTGGCATGGTCTTCTCTGTGGCCACATGCCTGGTGTCTGTCCATGTGCCTCCATTTCCTTCTCTGAAAAAGGTACCCCTCATGCTTGATTAGAGCCCACCCTCCAGAACTGTGTTTTCCCTTAATCACTTCTTCCAAGGCATTATCTTTCACAGCACAGTTGTGCAGGACAGTAGGTTAGGTTGCCAAGATGTTAAAGAAATTTCTGGAAATGGTTTGTGAGTTTGCTAGAACAGAAGGCCCTGAAACAATAGGGTAGAGAAGTACCACCTCTGCCCCTTATGCTGCTTAGAAAGTTCTGTGACCACCAGCCTTGACCAACAGCACTTATTCCCTATACAGTCTGCGTTCAGTATCTGGTTACTGCAGAGAGAAGGGTTCATAGGTTAACCTACATACGTGGTGGGAATAGCTTGTTTTCTTCTGTTGTAAAGCTAGCACCCCAAGGAACAGCCATTGTGGTATGGGTTAGAGAGGGCAGTTTTCTGAGAGATTTGTACTTGTCAAGAATGATTCAAATAATCCAGTTTTTATTAATGGATAAAATGTTCTATTTGCTATTGATATTTTTTTTCTTTTGGTAGTGGGAAGCAAACTCATGACCTTGCATTTGCCAGGCAGGAACTGTGCCATGAAGCCATGTATCAGTTCCCTACTGATATTTTCTTGCTTACTTTGAAACTGTCATAATATTGTTTTAAATAAATTTTAATGTACACAGTAAGATTTTTTCAGTTACTATTTGTGGCAGTGCTCAGTGTATGTCAAAATGTGTATATATATATATATATATATAGCATTTAAATATATATACAAATTTATATATATATAAATTCAAAGGAGAGCATTTAAAACATTTAAGATAGATAATTATTTGAATAATTGTAATCATTTTTTAATATTTAAACATCTTCCTGACATTAGAAATACTTTTTATTTAAGACAATAACTGAGATTTGAAAAACATATGTGTTATGTTTTGTATACATAACAACTTCTTACAACATTTATCTTTCTCAAAATTTTCATATCCGGAATGTCATACTATGTTGAAGTATCTCTTTTATAAACATTAGCTAAATATTTCCTGTCTTGTCATGGTTTTATATTTGGGCCCATATTTTTTTTTTTACCCATCTCTTTTCTGAGTCCTGGTATACACCAAAGGTAAGGGGACTCCAGTGAATATCTACGGTTTCTGCTGTCTGGAATCCTCAGATAAAAATGTCCTACTTTTCTTCTGCTTTGCATCTGTTCAGGTTGACTTCATCTCCCTTCATTTGGCATCATCACCTAAACCTGGACATTGGAGCGCTGCGTCTTCCTGACGGCGGAGATGGTTAGGTGATGGGCACTGAAGGCAAATTAAGCTCATGAGATGAAGCATAATTTTCTTTGTTTTCTGGAAAAGATATTCTGTCCTCTCCTATGAGACCTAAGATTGTATAAGAGATAGAGCTCATATAATCATCTTATTACCACTTGGAACCTAAAATGCAAAAGCAAGCCAAGAAATGACAAAAAATGAACTGTGTTTTAAAATATTGCTTGAGTACTGAAATAAGGCCTTTAGTTAGAGTCTCTTGTTACAGGACTCAATAAATTTAATTTTTATTTAAGCTAATTTTAATTGAGATTCTGTCATTTACAACATCAAGAATCTTGACTAAAACAGAAAAATAGTCTTTTAGCCTAAAAGTGTATAGGAGCTGTGCCAAAAAATACATCTGCATCAGATTATGCACAGAACAGAAAAATATTCTATGACATACAGATGTAGGACCATGAACTGCAAGAAAAAACTGGGTCTCACAACAGAATTTCAGGCAGAAATGTGAGCTCTATAGCTCATATTAGAGCTGTTAGAACCCCTACCAGTAGAAAATATAAAATCTGGAGCCACTATCAAAACTAAGAACCAGAAATAAATACAAGATAACATACAAGGAAGTATCTTTCTACTAATTTGCACATTGACTCAGAACAATATTAATGCCATCTCACAATTTGGTAATAACTGTGGCATGTACAGTGACTTGACAAGATATGTATATGACAGAAGTGTTGGATATTGAAGGGAAAATTGGGAAGGAGATTAGAATCTCCTGAAAAAGGATCCAGATCCTCTAAAACATGCAGAGATGGTCATTTTGCATTCCACATGCACCAGTGGTAATTCCTCTTTAGAAGTATATTTTCAGAGAAGCAAGTAGAAGACTTTGAATAATATCAGTTAATCTCAGAGGAAAAGAAAAATAGAAGAATGAGCATATTCAAAAGAAGAAATTATCAATTGGTAATGAAGGCAGTTAATAACAGCTTCCCTCAGACAGCTGACCTAAAACCACTCAACTGGATGTCCAGGTAGACCAGAAATTCCCTGCCCTGTAGCTTACTGTTGTTCAAGTGAGTTCTTTTCTAGCTGCTTTTCAGAGACAGTAGTAAGATTGCAGGGCAGGCCTGATAGGCAGTTTTCAATTTGCATCTCTGTACTCTTCTTAGGGCTCTAACTATACAAAGATAAAAGGAAAAAGACATCATTTCAGCACATAAATGAAACAACATGAGAACTGGAATATTTTGAGCCATAAGAAAACCTAAATCACTGCAATGTGTGAAAGGAGAAAAGAACAGGAAAAGAAAATACAAAACATGGCTAAGTTAGGTATGCCACTGATTTCTTTCAAGTTCATTGGAAAAAAAAAATGGTTTCTGCTTACACTGTTTGATCAATGATGCATACCTGTATCTTGTAACCTGAGCAACTACTTTGAAGGTAACAATACATAATATATGAACCATTGTTAATTTTCTACTATTTGATTTTAAATTCTGTATCACTGGGGTTTTTCCTCTTTAAAATAATAATAATAATAAAGAAAACCTAGCTCCTATTTGTTCACTATACTTTAAGTCCAGAGTATGGTCAGAACCATTTCCATCCATGCATCTTCCTGCCATCTCCAATCTGAAATAGAAGCAGAAGAGCTCAAGAGACTAGAAAGAGAGCAGAAAGCAGAACACCAGAAGGAAAGGTACTCTCCACAGGACAAAAACGTTGAAGTGGATTAAGGGATAAGAGGGGAAGAAATACCGAAGGGTTGTGTCAAGAAACACCCTTTGCTTGATGGCAAGGTGCAGACACGTGGGCTTCATGGTAAACGTTTTAACACCCTAAGTTGTCTGGACCAGAGAGCCTGGGGGTGGTGGACTGTGGGGCTCTTTAATGGTACAGAAAAGCACTACCAAGGCCCCAACACTTTGTGGACCTTTCTGAGAGTGACTCACATTTGAATCTCATTGTGGTTTGTGTTTTTTTTTTTTGTGGCCTTGTCTCAAGCTAATGTAATTTTAGACATGACTAAATCTAGCATTTGTGATTGGTTTGTCGTCTAGCAGTTGGATTGATGCTTTCTTAGCCCAGGAGTAGAGCCAATATAATGAGGGAGGTGAGGGAGGCAAGTCCGTCTCCTTTGCTTTTGCTTTTGCTTTCATTTTACTGTTTACAGTGGCTGTAAAGGGCTGCCTCAACACACTGTGCTACCTTGGAGCCAACTAAATATTTAAAACCTCCAAAACCCGTAAAAAATAAACCTTTCCTTCCCTAACCTTAGGCGTCAGATACTTTGTCTCAAAAACGAGTAAAAAATAACCAAGACAAATATAACGTAAAAGATGTCTTGTTTCTTGCCAACTTCAAAATTTTCTAAGATTCATTTCCAATTCTTGACTGGCCTTACCTAACATATAATGTATTATTCATTTAGATGTTTTAAACAAATTAGTCTTTTTTCTTGTATTACTATTATTCAATTATAGGTTTCTCAAAGCAAGAAATGTTTTCCACATTGCTTGCATTGTGCCAGAGAACCATGTCATATGCAGCTGGACAGTCAATAAATGCTTTTGGTGTTAGTTTTCATAAAAATTGATGCACAAGTTAAAAATTTCTCTTGATTCAGATAAAGAATGATGCTTGATAAAAGGACTGAGTAAAAATTAGTTTGAGAAAAGTTTTATAAAATGTAATTTCTTTTTCATTTTCCTTAATAAAAATTTATTATCAAATAAATTCTAGTGTAAATCAGGTGTGCTTAGGACTTAGTGAGGCAAGCTACCATAAATAGTGCTTCAAATATTAATTCAGATATGTTATAAAATACTGAAAAAGGGCTTCTATGCATGTGACAAAGTCCCCATGAGTAATTTTCACCCTAAACTTATTAAATTCTTGGTGAAATGAGAGAAAAAACAAAACTAGATTACATATTAGCCCATGGGATAGGACCTTTCATGGTCTTTATATGATGCTATTTTAAACCAAATAACTCAGATTATAATTAATGCAACAAAGTCTTGCTTTCATTTTGTATTATTTTGTTAGGACCATGAGACCATAGAACTGAAAGCAGTTAAGATTTCTCCTGAAGTAAACTCACTGTGATTCAGGTTCCAGAAAGAAATCAAAATGCAAGGCCTTACTTTAGAGTGATGGGAAAGCTTCCTTTTCAAAATCAAAACAAGACTTAGTCTGTTGCAAGGTGTGGAAATTCTGGGGAATTTCCGTGTGCGGTCTCAGTTCCTTTTGCCCACATGAAAGACAGCGTGCACAGAGGCAGAATGAAGAGCTCCAGAATTAGATGGAGTCCATGCCGTGGAAATGGTTTTTTGTGTTTTGCTCTTCTGAAAACGGTTTGGTTCCCTAGATCTGTTGACATGTAGTCTTAGAAGTTATGACCAAGTGTCAGCTGTGCTTTGCGGCTTTGGCAGCCCTCAAACAGATGCTGCCCCATGCACGGTGTGGTACAGTAGGTGTCCGAGTGTTACAGTAGAGGGTTTTCTGTGCAGCCAGAATGGGGATAGCAGCAAGCAGTCTGGCAGACAAGCATTGTGCCCAAAAGGTGGATACGTTAGGATCACCCACAAAGCAGCTCACCATGACTTTCTGGGAGAGAGACACTGGGGAGAGAAGTCCTTTAGAGACCTGACTGTGAGCACATAAATGGCAGTGCTCTGGGAAATGCTTCTGAGATCATGGACACTTCAGGGAAGATGGATTGCCAATAATTAGACCGGGGACAGTTCAACTCATCAGAATCTGGGTATTGATTACATTTTGATAACTACCAACCAGCAAGGCCTGAAAAATTAAGTGTGACAATTTTTTCAGTCATTTTGTACTCCGTTCCAAATGTCACTGGGGCTGTATCCTTCACACCTCAAATCCCTCTACTTCTTACCATCTCAATTGATGAAACCATTGTCTTAGATTAAGCCAAAGCTGATTAAATTACCACAACTACCATTTAAATGGAATCTCTGCCCATCTCATGTTATGTAGCCAAATTATCTTTATAAAACATGAATCTGATTAGGCCAAAGTGGTTTTTTAAAATTCTTTCCTGCTGTCTCTATCTTGTGCATGCTATGATGCGTAGGCATGTGCATATATAAACAGCAAGCCCTAACTGATCTGCAGGCTGCGTATATATGCCTACATCTAAGGGGTCTACATTTGCCTTAGTTATACATCAAACTACTCATAGAATCATTCACACTCAGCGCTCTTTCAAGCTTCCATGTTTTTGCATATGTTATTTATACCCTGTACTTAGGATATTCCATTCATCACCTATTTCTAACATGTAATTTTTCCCTTTATTATTTACATATTTCTCAATAGTTTATCTCTTGTAGAAGTTATTTATGATTTTTTTCTCACTACTATATATGCTAAAATGAGATATAGCTTCCCAGGAGGGGTATTTATAAAATATTAGAATTTCTAAATGTTTAAGTAAAAGAACTGTTTCCCTTTCACTGCTGTATCTTAAGCTTTTAATAAGAAATCAAACACAAGATATGTATTAAAAATATTAGTCAAATACATTAATAACTTTCCAGTATTCACCCAACTATTCTGGGAGTTAGAAGCAATCACCAGGCTTTTTGTGTGACCAGGATAATAGAATAAGAAATATTACATGTATTTTCCAATGTAGCAGCTAATGACCTAGTCAAGAATAAAAATTGGATCCTTTTATTACAAATCCAGCACTTCCTCTGCTATATTGCATTGTTACATAGTTTTTGTGAATAGTACAGTATAGCATTTCTCTACAAAAATGTCATATTGCTAGAAACCTACAAGGTTACAACATAGATGTGAAAATTCAATATTGTAGAGGCACACTAACTTAATAATATATGTTTAAATAGAGTATGACTACCCAAATGGTCCTCATACTTCAATGTTGATCAAAACTGTCTGGGAAATTTGTTAATACAGATCACTTGATTAATAAAGCAGGCTAAATATGAGTTTATACAACTCTAATTTTATAGGTCTACTTCTGGAGAACCTATAAAAGAACTTCTGTATATGTTTCCTTTCCAACCTTTTTTTAAATTAAATTTACTTTTCAATTGTCCTTGTAGAGTGCACAAGTGATAAGGAAATTCTGAATCAACCAGACACTCAGTAAATAGGGCCAAACAAGGCTGAAGCCTAATACTGGCAGGAGCCACTCTTGCTGCTGCCAAATTTACTCTGGCAGCCCAAAGGCCCTGGGAATGTGGGAACCACAAACAAGACCACAGTGGCTGCATTCCAGGATTTATTTCATTCACTGGACATCTTGAGTTCTAAATTTCCAGAAATATCTGTCATGTGGAAACACTCCGCCCACACAAAGACATGAATGAGATTTAAATGTTGGAGTAACTCAGAGCCGGAAAAGTAGTAACCTTTATGCTAATCACAGGTGCCTAAAAACAACATTTGCCCAAGAAATCAATGGACAACCACTTCGCCACACTAGATATCTCAATTTAGAACCATGGTGCCATGTTATTTCATATTTTAGTTTAAAAGTTCATACTCCAAATGTTTGTTTGTTTCACTGGTTTTGTTTTCTTCCATGCGTCTGTTCATTTGTTTAAGTAAAATCATCTAATTTTTGCTTCTGTTTTCTCTAGTTATAATACCACATCTGCTTACCATATTTATTCTTAATTGATCTATAATAAATGGCAATTTCACACCTAACTCTTTAATTTACACTTTGAAGTTAATGGCATTTATCAAAAGATAAAGTTTTGCCTTTCTGCTTTGTCAAGTATTCTAGGGCTCCCAAGAATTTAGGCATGTGTGTTGGGATGTTTGTTTTTAAAGTGTGAGTCCTTCTTATTTTTGGCTTGGATCCACAAATGTTAAAAATGTATATTATTTATCCAGTGCTTAATCTTTATATAAATCTTCAATATATCTTTTTTCAGTTAGTGTTGATAATATATTAGGCTGATTATGTATCCCAACATGTGAAGATTCTGATGGATGACAATAAAATTCTATCAAAAGTTAATTAAAACACTTAGTAGAGAGATGTCTACAGAGTGTTCCACCACACAGAAGAATAAACGTTCCTCCAAGGTGCACTTGAATGTTCTCCAAAATAGAACCCATCCTAGTCAATAGAATACACTCAAGTAAAAGAAAAGAAATTGAAATTATCCCACGCATAGTATGTGACAATAGTGTAATGAAAATAGAAATTAAGAGCAAAGGATGTGAAAAAAAAAGTACAAAAAAACCTGGAAATTAAATAACACCCTCCTGAACAACTAATGAGTCACAGATAAAATTAAAGAAGAAATTAAATGATATCTATAATTAAATGATAATGCACTACAATATACCAGAACTTATGGGATGCAATAAAAGCAGTCCTAAGAGGGAAATTTGTAGTAGTGAACACTCACATCAGGAAAACAGAATCAGCTCAAGTAAATAACTTAATGTTGACCCTCAGCTCAGAATCAGCTCAAGTAAATAATGTTGATCCTCAAACTTCACAAATAAGTAGAACAAACCAAACCCATCGCTGGTGCAAGGTAGGATCTTATAAAGAGAAGAGCTGAAATTAATGGAAATAAGACAAAGAAAACAACACAAAGAATGAGCAAATGGTCCAGGGAGATGGTCCAGGGAGAAAAACACTTCACCAACGATGATGTTACTGCCTTTCTTAAATTGTTGATTCCAGTGTTCATCGTGAAAGACATTTTCAAAGGCTACTTTGAAAAATACTTGATTGTATTCTTAAAAATTTTATTAACTTTTATTTATTGTTTTGATTAGTGATATTGGCATTATAGATATACATAATGATCACATTCATCATAAGAAGTTTGTACCTGTGCATGATACATTGTGATTCTTCTTTTTTCCCCAATTCCCACCCTTCCCTTCAAACTTTCTTCCCATCCTTATTTACAAAACTTTGCTTCCATTTTCTTCCTTCTCTTTTTTCTTTTCCTTTCCTTCCTTCCTTCCTTTCCCCTAGCCATCCCTTGTTTCCCTTCTCATTTGAATATTTTCTTCTGATTTCCCAATATCTTGTATACATTTTGGACCTTATTTGCTGTTTCAATTTCTTACACCAGAGAAACAATGTGATATTTAAACATGTGTGTCTGATTTATTTCAGACACACAGTCTCAAGGCATATCCATTTACTTAACATTCCACTGTGTAAAAAACCCACATCTTTTTTATCCATTAGTAGGTTGATGGACAGTCGGCTTGTTTCCAAGGTTTAGCTATTACAAATTGTGCTTCTATAAACATGGGTGCACATATATCACTGTGGTATAATACTGAGGATTGGAAGATCGAGGTCCAATGGGGCCTCCATTCCTAGATTTGAGGAATCTCCACACTGATTTCCAGAAGAGTTCCTCTTTCCCCACAGCCTCTCCATCTTTGTCATTAGTTGATTTCTTGATGATAGCTGTTTTTTCTGGGATGAGATGGGATCTCATCATTGTCTTACTTTGCATCCTCAAATGATCAAAGATATTGAATATTTTTCCATTTATTTATTTGCCATTATCTAGGAAGGGCCTCTGGCTTTCTTCTTGATCTAATCTTTGGTTATCATAATTCCTAACGGTGTCATCAGAACAGGAATTTCCAGTTGTTTCTTACTACTCTAAAATACCTTTCTTCAAAGCCTTTAAATGTCTGATGGAGACATTTATGGGATTTATGGGAGAGATAATATATTGAAAGACGTCTCACTTTTTATTGCATCTAGAGGATTTAGCATATAGATTGTGAGGCTTTCAGAGATTCAGACATGGCCCATAGAGGTTTGGAGCCTGACCAAATGCAGCTTTCACAGTGATAGTGAAGTTTCTAGGTGTAGACTCCACTTTTAAGAGCTATTACTAGAAGTACCCACTGTAGATCAGACACTGCAACTGCATTATTTGCTAACTGTGTGACACTGAAGAAAAAAACAAGTCTCAAATACTCAGTGTCCTCACTAATAAACACTAAAAGTGACAAGTAATACCACCTAAGGTTATTGTGGGGATTCAATAAAAACAGAAACACAACACACACTCACACATGACATTAACTCCATCTGACTGAAGGACATGTTCCTATAAATGTCCAGTCGCTCCCAATCCCCTTTTTCTGGACGAAGCATTTACCCTGAGGCAGCTAAGTGGGCTTCTCCACAAAAAAAAATTGCTTCCCCTCCGCTGTGTGTGGACTGTTGCAAATCTAGCAGGGTCAGTTCAACACCAAGATAGGCCCTCGTTCTCTTAAGTGAGAGTATTAGTAATTCTTCACAAAGAAATACTGCTTATTTCTCTATAAAGAGTTGTCAAGGGCTCCAGCTGCTTTGCCATTACTCTTATTAACTTCTTTGTGAAAACACCAAATGACAAAGGGCTCTAAGTGGCAGGCACTGATCTCTGCCTGTAACTCACTTGAAGGTCACTTGTTTAAAAGTCCCCAAACTGCCTATCTTTAAAAGCCTCCCTAAGTCATCCAAAATTAGCTTCAGCAGGAGAAAACCCAGTTGTGTTTCTTCTGAACAAAGGATAATGAAGGCCGGTCTTTCTGCTAGCTTTTCTTCTTTTTTTTTCTTTCTGTTTTGAGAGTACTTTAAACTTGAATCAGATAAGTATATATTAACCAATAGAAACTGTGTTTTCTGCAGTTTTCTTTAACATTGCAAATTTCCATAGTTGGTCGTGATCTGATTTCATATTGGCTGTAAACTGGAAAACTTGGAAAATAAAAACAGATAGGATAAAATACAAGAAAGACCTAAAATTTTCACTTTCTTCCTGAGAACTCACTTCATTCACGCTGAAGCACTTTACACATAATCTTATTTACTGGAACAACCTGTCATACAGTGAGATGTTTCACCTCCATTTTATGTATTATAAAACAGAGGATTTGAGAATTAAAGAGCTGAAGAAACAAATTCTGGTATCTAGTAAGTGGTGGGACCCAGATTAAAACTTATCTTTCTAATATTTGGTTCTTAATTATCACACCAAATTCCCTCTTTTCATTGGCACCAGGAAAGAACCGATAAGAATTCTTTATTCCTAAAATTTCAAATGGAAATATTCAAAGACAAATTAAACACACATGCAAATCTCAACAACTGCTGAATCTAGATCAAGAATGTCTGGTGTGTTGTACTATTTTTTTCTATATTGACATTGCATGCATTATTCTGTTGCATTGAGGGGTTTTTTTGTATTTTTCAGACATATAATTTTTTTCATAATCAAAATTTATAGGAAAAAGAAACATTCACCAAGTTTCATAAAAAACATTACCATTGGGGGAAGTTCAGATAGGGATTAAAAAAGAATAGCAAACACGTCAAACAAACATTCCCAAGAAGAATTTGCTGAAGAAATTGAAATTCTTTGAACTGATGTCTTAGTACAAGATTTTCCTTAATTCCCTTAGCTCTGGTCATTGGTGCTCATCAACCTACATATTTGTGTAACACTGTCTACAGATCTTCCTGTATTTGCTTTAGGCACCTGGAATCATTATGGAAGTTCTCTTACGCATTTCAATGGTAAAAATCTAGCACTCTTTGTTAGGGTAAACCAAGGCACAGTTCTCCTGTGTGATCTCACCACCAAGACAGGCAAGGTTTCCGCAATGTTTAATCACCATATTGCAGACTGGGTGCAATCAGATCAAGGGAAAAAGACCCCAAAGTAGAGAGCGTGTCTTACAGGGGATGTCAGGTAGGAGGGAGTACTGCTAAAGAGGGCCTGGAAAATGTTGGCCATTCTGCAGATGCAGCACGTCTCTGTGTTGTGTTGTGTTGTGTTGTATTGTTTTGTTTTGAGACTGGCCATTGGTGCATCCAATAAATATAACTATTCTTCCTGCGCTCCTAAAACAGTCTTCAGAGATATAGTGCTCGCTGTCTCTTTTTCTCTCTCTTTGTCTCTCTCTCTCTCTCTCTCTCTCTCTGCCTTTCTGTCTCTCTGTCTCTGTCTCTCTCTGTCTCTGTCTCTCTGTGTGTCTCTTTGTCTCTCTCTGCCCCACCCACTCCTTTTAGAGGTGGCTTTGGCTTTGTAATATTCATATTTGTAATGTATCATATTGGAGAATATAACAAACTTTTTTTTGGCATCAATTTGTAGCATATAAATTCTCAAATGCAAAATGAAGTTAAAACAAAATTAAATTATCTTTATATAACACAATTTGAGTCTCAATTTTTAAATATGATAAGTGGGTTAAAGTATATCTTTTTTTAAAAAAAATCACAGAACACCGTTACACTGTGCTACTACGTACTCCTGAAGATCCTAAATTTAAACAGCTAATATTATAATCTATTTAAATGAATGTGAAAAACATCACCCAGGAGGCTTGTACCATAATGATTAAATTTAACACTGAAAATCAGACCTGTCTTTTTCCATATCTATCAACAATGTATTTTACATGTAATTGATTCACAAAATACAGTAATTTACCAGAAAATTCTGAACACCACTAATCATCTTGCAGGCTGCAGGCCCAGTCATATAATTAGAACCAGAATTTTCTGGTTACAAAAGTGTTTAGAGCAAACTAAAGAAATTCACAATTTCTGGACACAATGCCCAGTTACTTATGTCAGTGAATTAGTCCTGCAAGATCAGTGTAGTGAGGAGGTAAAAAGTTTGAGCTTTAGATATAAACTATTTTCAAAAATCTTGTATGCAATTTGGGCAAGTTCTCTGACCTCTTTTTGTCCTCAGATTACTCACTGTTAAATAACAATAATGATAGCACCTCTTTGACAATATTGTTGCAGGAATATAATTTTTAAAATCCATGTTGAATGTAAGACACAGGACCTGTCAACAATTAAGCACTTACTCCATGCTACGTCTATCATTATTATTTCCATGCAGTCGCACCAAATTCAAAGGTCCAAAATTAACCTCATCCCAATCTTCCCCAAATTTACTTTCTTTTCTAATCTTGATTCTTATATTACAAGTCCATGACCCATTCATTTCAAGATTGGAGTCTAGAAAAAAATCTCATGTTTTTGTTATTGCTGGTGATGGTGAATTTTATTTATTTTATTCTTTGTTTGTTTGTGACAGGGTGTTACTGGGTACTTCACGCAGACCTTGATACTTGCTGGTTAGTAGTAACGTCTCCATAGTAATTGCACTGCATCAGTGATTTCCCACTAATAATGCTATAGTTTGTTTCTCTCCTGCAGGTCCTCAGATCCATGCCCTCATCATTCTCCATCCAGTTATTGCAAAAGCTCCTTCCTTCCAGTCTTGCCCCCTCTCATGTATAACCCCAAAAATTTCCAAATAACAACTCTCAATTATCATTTTACTTTCTTTTTTAAAAATATGTAAAAATTTCCCAATGGATTTTGAGGTTATTCTTCAAGCATGACAAACCAAACACATATGATAATCTCTATTCCTTTTTAAAATCCCCATTACTTTTCTACATGCATGAAATAAACTTTGGCTCTTAAAATTTATTATCTCACCATTTCTATGGGCTGGAAACTTCAGTGGTTTTGCCTGAGGACTCTCAGAATTCCCTCCTATGGCTACAACCAGGTGCCAGGCATGGCTACAGACTTACCCGAAGTCTGCGGTGGAAAAGGATGCGCCTGCAAGCTCCTTCGCAGGGCAGAAGCCAGCTTCCTGAGTGCTCACATTGCACAGTGGGGCTGGGCCAGGGGGCTCCTTTAGCTCCTGGCCTTGTGAGTTTCTCTGCAGAGCCGCTAGCAGCCTGGAAGCTTGCTTCCCCAGAGCTAGCAACAGAGCAAGACTGGCGGAGAGAGAAAAGCAATAGTGAGACCAAAATCAGTACTTTTGCACCTTAATCTCAGAGATGAAATCTCTTTACATTTGTCACAAACTGCAAGAGTCGCTAACTGAAATTGTCCTCAAGGAGTGGGGTAAGCGAGAGAGGACAAACAAGGACAGAAACATCAGGACCAAGGAACCACTGGGCCCTTTTCAGATGCTGCATATTAAGCCCTTTAAATTGATAGTAAAACAGGCATGTATTCTCAAAGACAGAGTGGATGAAGAAAACAACACCAGAAGGCAAAAACTGAACAAGCAAAGGGACTAATGGCCTACTAATTAACAACTCATAGAAACCTGAAACCCAAGTCTTAAGCTAATCAGTTCACAATTCAAAAATTTACTTCCAAAAGCTAATAGTGAATATACTTCAAATGAGAGAGACACCAGGAAAGAAAAAGGAGTTCAAAAAGCAACAGACATAATGCAGGTCTTAGAAAAAGCTTTTTAAGATAACAGCGTGACATGGGCTAAAGAACAAACAGTTTAAACTGGAGCTGAGTCATCCCTTGTAGAGGACAGCTTGTGCTAAGAGTGCTGGCTACCAGAGAAAATTACAGACAGACTATCTAATAGACTTGTCATATCCAGGAGAGACTTTCAATTCTACCACAGAACAGAGGACCAGATAATTGTTAGGATAGGCACAAAGCTAAGAAAGTGAAAAAAAAAAAAAAAAAACCCAAAGAAACATAGAGTTCACTGACTATAATTTAAAAAGCAACATATAAAATAAAAGGATAGTACACAAATTTCAGCTGTAAAAAATCTATGCACAGGATTTGGAAAGAATATTCAACCAAGTTTACTGTAACAATAAGAGATCAAGTTGTGTGTGTGTGTATGGAGAGAGAGAGAGAGAGAGAAGAATAAGACTTTATCTTGCTTTATAAGATATCTACATTTAAAAATCACCTTAACCTTTAGTAAAATTTTGACATATATGGGGCACTACAGAAACACATTGTTCAAACACTCCTGAAATCCACTGTGAAATCTAATCTCAAAGACTGCATACTCAGTGGTAATTCACAAAGGCAAAGTTAATTTAAAATAAGACCCAACACAAGATAGTTATTCTTTCCTTCTTTAAAAAATTTATTATTAGACACAACATATTATAATTGCAAATTTATAGAGGATTTTAACAGGAAATTGAAATGAAATTAGAAAACCAATTGGTGATGATACATTTCTCCTAATTCTTATCCTACTAGTTCCCACTTGCTTTTTATAGAAAAATTCCCAAGCTTTAGTTTCAAGATTTATTATGACTTCAGGCAAATTACTTAACTTTTTAAGTCTTCACTTGCGTAAGAGTGGATGAATATGTGTCTCATATTTTAAATATGAAAAAATGTATAATTTTTTCAAAAAATACTAGTTCTAGTATTCTATATCTCTATAGGGTAAGGATAGTCTCCAAAAATTTGAAATATATTTCAAAATAATTAGAAGAATCCAAAACTTACCAACACATGCAAATAATAAATGGAAATGCTAACTGCACTGATTTGATCATTATACATGGAATATATATATTAAATTATCATAGTGTATCCCACAAATATGTGCAAACATTATGTGAGAATTAAATTTTTAAAACTCCAAACCAATTAAAAAGGAAATCACTAAACCAAGGAAGAGAAATGAGAAGGAAGGAGAGAAGGAAAGAAGGGAGCAAAAAGTAAAGGAAGTAGGGAAAGAAGAGAAGGAAGAAGGTTATACTCACTACTTAGAAATATGGTGGTTAATGTTTTTAAAAGACTAAAGGGAAGGGGCCTAGGAGAAAATAAATTCTAACTATTACATTTTTATAAACTTTATAATAAAAATTTTCCTTTTAAAATGTAATATATGTATAATTTTGATGAGGACAATAATGAAATTTTAACACTTCCTTTATAAACAAATCCATGATAAAAAATATTGCTTTTAAAAATATTTTCAGCCTTGCCTGCAGTCTTCATAACTTGCACTCAATTATAAACAGTTTCTCAATGTAGCCTCTGTCTCCCCGGTGTATTTTTTTGTGTGCTACTCTTTCCCCTTCCTACCCCAAATCTTCTCTGACTCCTGCTCCCTTAGTCAGAGACAGCTTAGACTTTCCTTCTTTTCTATGAACCTAGTGTTACCCTTGCCAGTTCCGCATCCTGTACACACATTATAACAGGACCGGTTCTCACACTGCTGTGAATCATTTCAACTTTTATCCGTATCTTTTCACCTTTCTCAGAAAATATTGGCAATATTGTTGGCTGCTTGGTTTGTGCCTTATTAAAATTGCTTTATGAAATGACTTGTTCAATATTTCCAATGATACTTGGAGAGAAGTCTTTAAATGTATGATGTTCATATTTAAAATAATTGTTAAATATTGTGTTATGTTGTTGTAAGGTATTGGAGAGGAATGTGAATTCTAGAGTTCTATTTCTTCCATGCAAATTCAAATTTCATGACTCTTCACAGTGAGACTTTTAGAAAATCATTTAAACTATTCATGTCCTTTTTTTTTTTTTAACAAGGATTAAACTCAAGACCTCATGCTTACCAGGAAAGCGCTTGAGCCGCCAAGCTAAATTCCCAGCCTCCTATTTATGACTTATATGAAAAACTGGGAAAGTAAATGGACCTTTCTGGGGGAGATGTTGGAATTAAATAAATATATGAAAAACCCTAAAAGCAGTGCATGGTTCATGGGTATAAAAACCTACTTGAGTTTTAACTTTATCTCCATAATCTGCAGAAAAAACCGGAGCTGACATTTTTACTATGATCACGTTTCTGTCTCTTTGCCTAATGTGATTCTCACAACGATCAGCTTGACTCTATTATGAGGCTCCTGGCAATATGCCTGGATGAGGGAAATGGGTGGTCAGATGTGGGACTCAGTTGGAAATTGGTCACCAGGGCATCTCTAGCTGGAATATTCCCGATTGGCACTCTGATCCTGTGTTCTGTTTCTGTGTCACCTTGAAGGGAGGAGCTTTGATTTACCACACCCATCCATTGCAGTATGTCTGCTTTGGCGCCAGCTGGGCATGGACTGAATACCTTGAAGCCATGAACCAAGTTAAAACTCTCCTTCTTCTTACTTTTTTTGAAGAGAGCAAATCCAAATGAGACAAAACAAAATGGGGTAAGTCCAAACAAAAGGATGGACATAGTGCATGAATTAAACCCAAAATACAAGGTGATCAACAATAGTTACCATGATGCCTCTTGTTATTTTCAAAAGAATTGTCCATGTCATCAGGCATAATAAAATTGAACAAAACATTACAGAACAAAATCAATAAAAATGAAACACTGGAGACATTATAGGACTTCAAAAGATAATACTCAAACCACAATGGGTATCATAGTGAATCTTATTGTCTTCAAAGTAGTTGCCTATACTCTCAGACTTGATGCTATCAAACAAAACAAATCTGAGTAAAATCTGTAAAAATAAGACAGTGATCAAACAAAACAGATTCAAATAAAATCAGTCTAACCAAGACAGTGAAAGCAATACAGGGCTTCAAATTATGTCAATAGGAAATTAAAAATGGTTACCATAGTATGTCCTGCTATCTGGAATAGTTCTCCATGCCATCAAATTTAGTACAAGTAGACAAACTGGAACAGTATATAACCAAACTAAATAGAGCAATGAAAAAAATATAGGTTTCAAATCATGATACAAGATTAACAACATCCTCTGCCTTCCCTTTTTAGGCAATCTCCCTCCCTTTACATTCACAGGGTGCATTGTACATTTTGTATCCCACTAACTCCTTCAGTTTTTAGATTAGGGAGGCAAACCACTATTCACCTAAGTGATTCTGAACCTTTTTACCCCTGAGCTGATCTCAACTTGTATCCATTTACCTACAAGAACCTCCAGTTTTCCTTCCTTATAGCTGAGTATTTCTCCACTGCATAAAAGTGTTATGTCTTTCCAACCAATCTGCAGGTGATGGGTGTGCTACCCCTACTTTTTTCTGGTTCCCTGTCACATAGAGCATTGTTTTCTCATCTTTGACTTTCAGTCTATAAACCCTCTTTCAGATTAATTATGTTTCTTACATAGGGATCTTGATGGACCCTATCTCCTGATCCACTCTGCCTGTGTTTCTTTTTATTAGTATATCAAGGCCATCTATGTTAGTGACTATGGCCAGCCTTCTCTGCCTCATCTCTGCCATACTAATTTTCTGCTGGTGATTTTCTACTTTTCCCCTTCACTCCACTGTCTGCCTTTTCAGTGAGCCCCCTCTGCCACTGTTCCTGAAACCATGAAAACCATTTTTTCTCTCTCTATAGAATGTCCTTCAGTATTTTTTGTAGGGTTGGATTGGTGGTCATGAACTCCCCTAGTTCCTTTTTGGCATGGAAGCATCTTGTTTCTCCATTAATTTTGAGAGGTAGCTTTGCAGGGTACATCAATGTGGGTTGGAGATTATTTTCTTTCAGGACTTGGAATACTTCACTCTATGCTCTTGATTTGATGGTTTGTGTCAAGAAGTCTGTCATAACTCTGATGAGTTTTCCTTTATAGGTGATCTGTTTCTTTTCTCTGACAGATTTTAATATTCTGTTCTAGTGTTGAATTTCTGGGATCTTGATTATTATATGTCTGGGTGTAGATCTACTTTGGTTATAGCTGGCTGGAGTTCTGTATGCATCATATATCTGAATATCATTTCCTTTTCCTGTGCTTGGGAAGTTTTCTTTAATTATTTCTGTAAATAGCCTTTGTATTTCATTTGTGTTTACCGCTGCTTCTTCACTGACATTTTTTATTCTTAAGTTATAGATCCTCTTGTCATCTTCTAGCCTTTGTATTGTTACTTCCTGTTTCCTTGTTGTTTTTAAGACATCTTTCCTTTCCTGATTGCAAGTTGAAACCTATCTTCAAGGTTTGATAGTCTATTTTTAGATTCTTTCAATCAGTTTTGCCAGCTTTCAATGGAGTTTTTCATTTCCTGATAATCTCTTTAAATCTGTTTCATGTAGTCTAAATTTTCTTCATCAAAGGTTTCCCTCCTTTTTGTATGCTCTTTTATTCTTCCATCTGTGTCTTCTTTAGAGGCGCTTAGCATTTCTTTTATTGTTTTGTTATATATTCCTTTATTTGTAATAGTATTTCTGTTTTAAGTTCTTTTATAGTTTCACAAAGTTATTTCTTTATGTCAGTTGCTGTTGCTTCAGAAACTGCAGGTGTGAGACTCTTGATCTCTTCTGTGTTTACCTCTCCTGGACCAGTCCTGCTTGGGTTGGAGGCTGGAGACTACCTTTTGTTTCTTCCTCTTGTCATGTTCCTGGTTTCTTCCAGATGAGTGGATAGTGGGGTCCCCAGCATTTCCTGTATTGGTTCTAATTACTCTGAAGCATCCTGGCTAAGGATTTTTCTTGATTGCTGCTTTCCCCAATCTGTTGGTGACTAGTGAAGTGTATGAAGGGGCAGGGCAGGCTGGCCCCTCCCTTCTGAGCTGGTTAACCACTGGGAGTCTTCACTATGTTAATGTGTACCGGGCGGGAGGGGTTGGTTAAGGATATCTTTAGGGAAACCTCAGCATTTGCTATTGGACTGCACACAGAGCAGGACGCAGTCCAAGCAATTTTCACCAATCTGTTGTGAACTAGGAGTGGCTGAATGAAGTCGGCTGCAGTTCTGGTTCCGGGCTTACCCTGCCCAACTCCAAAATGGTGCCTGGCCAATTGCCCACTCCTGCAGGAGGACTGAGTCCCCCACACTCACTGCTGGCTAGTGCAGTTCTCCAGTTTGCTGCTCCAATCCACCACCATGTCTCCCCCCATCAAGGTCTTTGGGCTTGCCAGCCAGCCGCTTCACTGTGACCCTGTGTCTCCTGATTCCAGTGGTGCGTCTCACACAGTGGGACTGACTCTAACTGCCTTCTGTTCAACTTTTTCTTTTCTTTTCTTTTCTGTTTTTTTAAATTCTCTCCATGGGCTTCAATTCTCACTTTAGTTTCCTCCTAGGTTGAAGGGACCCACTTTTTTCCTTCCTGTCTTCTCCAGAATGCTATATTCCAGCATCTGGGCTGTTTCTCTCAGAGAGGCTATATACTCTGTTGCGTACTGTTGCAGAATCTCTCCTTTCACTGATGTCAGACATTTTATCCACCAAGGAATGCTAACACACCTTTTTGCTTTATGCATTTGGATTTTCTGATATAATGTAGAATGGTTCATAATTTCTGGAGTGATACAGCTTATTTGTGGATTTCACTGTTCATAAATATGAATGACCAACCTTTTTCCACTTAACATTTATAATTTTGAATTCTACTTTGTATTGTAAGAATATGATTCTGCCTCCCTCCACCCATTCCCAACTGACAATTGGTTCAGCACCTTACACTTAGTAGGCAAACTGTCTAACACTAAGTTATACCCCCAGGCTTCTATGTTGTTGGGCTTTTATTTGTTTGTTTTGAGATAGGATCTTGCTAAGATTTTTTAGACTGGTCTTGAACATGTGATTCTTCTGCCACAGCCCAAATATTTGCCCCAACTAACATCTACTTTTAAAGGTTTTTTTTTCCCCCTTTATTTCTCATTTTGAATAAGCTTCATGCATTCTTTTCATTTCAGTTTCCATTGTCATTTTAATTTATTATTTAAAATTTTATTTAAAAAGAAAACAAAATAGAAAAAAGGGTAGCAACAATACAAAATTCCAAGGGAAAAAATGAAAAGAACAAAAAATACTAAGAAATCATTACTTGATAACTTACATACTGTCATTTTCAAAATAACTGTTCAAGTTACAAAGTTAAAACATGCAAAGTACACATTCAAGCAATGAGACTGTTAAGAGTTCTGCTCCATGATATAACAAACACAGTAATATGATCATTAATCTTATACACTTAAACATACATGCAATTATATCCTTTAGAGCACCCTCTTTTCTTCACCTTTTTATAGTGGCAATTACACATTTTGGGTTATATTACTCCTATAGTTCTTATTACTTTTTACATTAGAGACACAATGCAATATTTATAAATATGATTCTTATTTATTTAACTAATGAGGATATTTTCAAGTTGTCTCCATTACCCTAAGAAGGCCTCAAGGTCATCCTTCTTCATAGCTGAGTAATACTCCATTGTATAAAATGCCACAACTTTTTTATCCATTCCTCAGTTGATGGGCATCTTGGTTATTTCCAAGATTTAGCTATTACAAATTATGCCGCTATGAACATGGGTGCACATATATCACTGTGAAATGACCTTTTCAGTTTTTCTGGGAAAATGCCCAGGAGGGGAATAGCTGGGTTGAATGGAGCTTCCAGTCCTAATCTTCTGAGAATTCTCCATACTGATTTCCATAGTGGTTGCACCAGTCTACACACTCACCAACAGTGGAGGAGTGTTCCTTTTTGCCCACAGACTCACCAACATTTATTATCAGTTGATTCCTTGATGGCAGCTATTTTTTCAGGAGTGAAATGAAATCTCAATGTTGTTTTAATTTGCATTTTTTGAATGACTAGTGATGGTGAACATTTCTTCATGTATTTATTAGCCATTTGTATATCTTTATCTGAGAACTGAGTAGTCATCTCAGATGCCCATTTTCGAGAGGGTCTTTGAATTTGGGCAGCTTGATGTTTTTCAATTCTTTATATGTTCTTGATATAATTCCTTTGTCTGAGGGATTGCTGGCTAAAATTCTTTCCCATTCTGTGGGTTTTCATTTCACTCTGCTGGTGATTTCTTTTGAAGTGCAGAAACTTTTCAATAATATGAGATCCCAGTTGTTGATTCTCTGAAACATTTCCCATGCGGTTTGCATTTTGTTCATGAATTTTCTGCCTATCTCTATGTCTCCCAGACTTCTACCTACCTTATCTTCCAGTAGATTTAGTGTTTCTCTTTTAATGTTTAGGACTTTGATCCATTTAGACTTTAGTTTTGTGCATGGTGATAGGCATGGATCTAGTTTCTGCATGTGGAGAGCCAATTTTTCCCAAACCATTTATTAAAGAGGCTATCTTTCTTCCAGTGAACATGTTTAGCCCCTTTGTCAAATATCAGGTGGCTGAGTGTCTTTGTACTTACACTTGCATCTTCTAATCTATTCCATCAGTCCTCGGGTCTATTTCTTTGCCAGTACCATGCTGATTTTATCACTGTGGCTTGGTAGTACAGTTTCAAGTCAGGAATTGAGATACCTCCTGCTTTTCCTTTATTGCTCAGAATTGCCTTTGCTATTCAGGTTTCTTCTGGTTCCAAATGAATTTTATGAGTGTTTTCTCTATATCTGTGAGGTATGTTGATGGTATTTTGATTGGGATTGCATTAAACCTGTATAAGAGTTTTGGGAATATGGCCATTTTCACAATGTTGGTTCTTCCTAGCCAAGAGCAAGGAATATCCTTCCATTTTCTAATATCTCTTTAATCTCCTTTTTTAGCATAGTATAATTTTCAGCATATAGGTCTTTTACATTCTTAGGCTGATTCCTAAGTAATTCATTTTTTTAGATGTTATTGTGAAGGGTGATATTTCCGTAATTTCTCTCTTGGTGAGTTTCTTGTTTGTGTACAGGAATGCTATTGGTTTTTGAGCATTGACTTTGTGGCCAGCTATACTGCTGAATTTGTTTATTACCTCTAGCAGTCTTTTAATGGAGTTTTTGGGGTCTTCTATATAGAGTATCATGTCATCTGCAAATCCTGAAAATTTAACTTCTTCCTTTCCTATCTTTATTCTTTTTATTTCTCTCTCTTGTCTGATTGCCCTGGCAATCTGGCTTTCCAGAACTATATTGAAAAGGAGTGGTGACAGTTGACATTCTTGTCTTGTTCCTGATTTTAAAGAGAAAGCTTTTAGTTTTTGTCCATTTAGTATAATATTGGCTGTTAGTTTGTCTTAGATGGCCTCCATAATGTTGAGATAGACACTGTGTATTCTGAGGTTCTGAAGGGTTTTTATCATGAACATGTGCTGGACTTTATCAGAAGCTTTTTTGGCATCCATTGAGATGACCATGTGGTTGTTGTTTCTGGCTCTGTTGATATGGTATATCACATTTATTGACTTGTGTATATTAAACCATCCCTGCATGCCTGAAATGAACCCCACTTGGTCATGATGTATAATCTTCTTGATGATTTTCTGCATTCTATTTGCCAGTATTTTATTGAGAATCTTTGCATCAGTGTTCATTAGTGAGATTGGCCTATAGTTCTCCTTTTTTGTTTGTGTCTTTCTCTGGTTTTGTTATGAGAGTTATGCTTGTCTTCAGCAATGATTTAGGGAGGACTGCTTTCTTTTCAATCTCATTGAAGAGTTTACGGAGTATTGGCATCAAATCTTTTCTAAATTTCTTGTAGAATGCAGCTGTGAATCCATCAGGACCTGGATTTTTTTTGTTGGTAAGTTTTTTACTACAGTTTCAATTTCAGTAGCTGATATTGGATTATTCAAAATTGCTATATCTTCTTGGTTGAGTTTTGGTTGTTCATATGTTTCTAGAAATCTGTCCATTTCTTCTGTGTTTTCCTCTCTATGTGAGTATAGATTCTTAAAGTAGGTGTTCATGATCTTTTGAATTTCCATGGGATCTGTAGTAATTTCTCCCTTTTCAATCCTTATTGCTTGGATTGGGTTTTTTTCTTTCTTTTCCTTTATAAGGTTAGCTAGAGGTTTGTCAATTTTTTTTTTAGTCTCTCAAAAAACCAGCTTTTTGGTTCATTAATTCTTTTTATTGATTTTTTAGTTTCAATTGCATTGATTTCTGCTCTAATCTTTACTATTTCCTCTCTTCTACAAGCTTTGGGTTTACCTTGCTCTTCTTATTCTAGTAGCTTGATATGAAGCATTAGGTTCTTTATTTGTGTTTGTTCTATTTTCTTGATATGACTATTTATTGCTATATATTTCCCTCTTAAGACTGCTTTCATTGCATCATACAGATTGCAATAGGTTGTTTCTGCATTTTCATTAAATTGTAGGTATTGCTTTATTTCTTCCTTAATTTCATTGGTAGTCCACTGGTTGTTTAAATGGTTGTTGTTTAATTTCCATGTATGCATGCAGGTTTTGCATTTCTTTTGTCACTAATTTCCAATTTCAGTGCACTATGGTCAGATAGTATGCATGGGATAATTTCAATACCCTTGCATTTATGTAAGAATGTCTTATGGAATAATATGTGGTATATTTTGGAGAATGTCTCATGCGCAGCTGAGAAGAATGTGTATTCTGATACGGTTGGGTGGAACATTCTGTAAACATCTACTAAGTCCAATTGCTCACAGGTATGATTCAGTTCTAATATTTCTTTGCTGCCTTTTTGTCTACTTGATCTATCTCTTTGTGACAATGGGCTGTTAAGGTCCCCTGTAATAATTGTGTTCTTGTGTATTTGGTTTTTCATGTCCTTTAGTATCTGTCTTATAGAGTTGGGTCCTCCTGTGTTTGGTGCATATATATTTATAATTGTTAGTTCTTCCTCCTGAATTTTTCCACTTACGAATATGTAGTGACTTTCTTTGTCTCTTTTAAGTTCACATTGTCTGCAAGTAGAATAGTTACCCCTGCTTTTTTTCTGGTTTCCTATTGCACAGAATACTATTTTCCATCCTTTGACATTTAATCTACGAGTTTCCTTTTTGGGTCAGATATGTTTCTTGTATACAGCATATTGTGGGATCATGTTTCTTGATCCATTCTGTCAACCTACTTCTTTTGATAGTTGAATTGAGGCCATTTACTTTTATGGATATCACTGATATATACTGGCTCAACTTTGCCATTTTATGTTCCAATAGTTTGCTTCTGCTTTTCCCCCTTATTTAATTGCTTGTCCTACCTGGTGGTTTCTTTCTGTTATTTTGGGGATTGTGGTCATTTTTATCTCTGTCTAGTATGTCTTTCAACACTCTTTCTAGGGTTGGTTTGGTGGACGTAAATTTCTTCAGTTGTTCTTTGTCATGGAAGCATTTTATTTCTCCATTAAATTTGAATGAAAGTTTTGCTGGGTACATTAGTCTGGGTTGAAAGTTGTTTTCTTTCAGGGCTTGAAATATCTCATTCCAATCACGTCTTGACTTGAGGTTGGTGCTGAAAAGTCTGCTGTGATTCTAATATGCTTTCCTTGATAGGAGACTTGTGTTTTTTCTCTAACAGCTTTTAATATTCTGTTTTTATGTTGTATGTCTGAGATCTTAATTATGTGTCTGGGTGTAGGTTTAAGTTGGTTGTGGCTGTTTGGCATTCTGTCTGCCTCACTTATCTGCATATCAGATTTGTTCCCCATGTTTGGAAAGTTTTCTCCTATTATTTCTGTGAATATTTTAGATATGTCATTTCTATTACTCCAGCATCTTCACTAATGCCCATTAATCTTATATTGTTGCTTTTGGCATCATCTTGAAGTTTCTGGGTTGTCATTTCATGCTGCTTTGTTATTTTTAAAACTTCTATCCTTTCACGATCACTAATTGCTATCCTGTCCTCAATATCCAAAATCCTATCCTCAGCTTCATTTAAACGATTTTTCACACTTTGGATCGAATTTTTTGTTTCTTGGATGTCTCTTTCAGTTTGTTTCATGAATTCTGCTTGTTTTCTACATTGTTCATTCAAGGTTTTAATCAGTTTGCCATGATCCTGTACTTTTTTCTCTATTTCTTCTTTAGCTGTGCTCAGCAACTCCTTTACTAAGGTTGTTACTTCTATCTTTACATGGGAGAGCACTTATAATTTGATTTCCTCTATGGCCTCATGGAGTTTTTTTTTATTTCATTTGCTATATTTTCAGAAATTCCTGGTGTGTTACCTTTGGAGTCCTCTATTTCAATGTCTCCTGTACTTGCACCTGTTGGACTGGATGTTTGAGACTGCATTCTGCCTTTTTGTTTTGCCATTTTCCTCTTTCAAGTTACTGTTTGGTTCTTCAGATCCGTTAGTGTGAACTGTAGGTAGTGTGTATCTTGGTGTCCTACGTAAGGTTGATGTTTGTCCAGTTGCTGGGTCCCACAATGAATAGGTGGGCCAGTCACCTGACTCCTGCTGCAGGGCCTGTTGGGTGAGTCCTGTATTCTTCCTGGGCTGAGAAGCCAAGTAGTATTAATGTAGGTCAGCTTTTAGTTCCTGCTATTACACTATTCATTGCATAAGAAGTTTAAATATATGTATTGTTAAAGTTGATGTGGCTCTATATATTCTTATTGTACTGGTTACTTTTTCAGTTTATTTAATTTTCTATGTGCATAATGTTTTCTCAAGCCTTTTTTATTTTTGTAATTTATATAATGAATTGCCAAGCTTCCTTTTCCAGGAATTTGTAATACACTATTAATTTTTATTTAGTCCTATGGTTTTCAAATCATCAAGATAAAAGGCTATCCAGATTTCTTAGGGATCAGAGAAAAATTAACAGCCACTTTCAGGTTTCAATGTATATTAACTGGAATTTTGTAATTAAAATTTTATATTTTTCCTCTGAATTTATTTGTTGACATTTTACTGTGTAGGTTTTCAAATAAGTTCCACTGCCATCTATGTACATACTTAAATTTTATGTTATTGCAAAAAGTTGCATAGCCAGCACATATTTTAAAAAAATGTTCAAATATTTTTCCATATAAATTAATAGAGTAGAGTATTGAGGTGATAAATAGATATAGGCCTACTCATTAAAACTGCCCTTAAGGAAGTCATGGAATTATGACTGAGAGTTTCCATTTCTATCGCTTTCAAAATCTGTCTGAATACACCCTTCAATTTGAAGGACAGAAGTTTAAGAAAAATCTCTTTTTGTCTATCTTTCATAAAGGTGAGAACTTCAGATCTGCTCAAATGCATAAAAAAGAAAACAAATTTAGGAAAAGAAAATTGATCACAGAGGACTAAAACAAGTTTAGTAATGTTTCAAAGGTTTTTAATGCTCCTTTGGGTATTGAGGTATATCTACCCATAATATATTACTTCATAAAATAATGTTCATTCTCCTATAGTGCCAGTATATGAAAATGATATTTGGGTGCATTTGATACATGAATGGATTCACTTGCTTGTTCAACTTGATAGGCTATTTCTTATTCTTGTCTTTTATTGTTCAGATAGTAGAAATTAGAAATTTATGGTCATTTGATTATCTTGTGAGAAAATCTCACAGCATGTTTTAATTGTATTTATGTGGGAGTAATTGTAACAAAGGAGCATGTTTACTATTTCTCATTTGCCGTCGCTAATTTTTAATTGAAATTCTAATGTGTACATAGGTGCCTGGCAAAAAGATTTTCAGTTGAAAATCTACTTTGGACAATGTTTTGAATTTAGCTATTTTTGAACATACTTTACTTTTTAACAAAAATCCTTTATTTTTAAATTACTGCAACAAATTGGTTTAAAAAGTGCTCATTATGAAAGAATAGAATGGTAATTTCCTTAGTAGAATGATATTAAATAAAAATTTTGTTTACTAAATAATGTGTTTTCTATGTTTCTTTTTTAAATTTTTTTTATTTGAAAGAGAATAATGTATTTTCAAAAATGACAATGCTTAATTCATAAATGCTAGGAGTGCAGGTAGTGGAATAGCCTATTAACAATTGACTAAATAATAAAATAAATGTTTATTGCAAATAAAAAGTCTAAAAGTAATATTAACATCATCTCTAGATACAGTACAGTATCACATCCCAAAATCAACCATGTTATAATCCATAGGACTTTTCAGATTTCATCATTCATGCTGGGTATGTTATTATGCTTATGTGCACACATGTGAAAATGGTTGTACAGTTCTATTCAATATCAGCACATGTGTAGTTTTCAGTCCTTTCCACAATCAAGCACACCACCTTAATGCTCCCTCAAAACTATCCTTCTCCGTTCCTAATTCTTCACCTCTGGCAACTGCTAATTTCTTGTCTGTCTCTATAATTATATAATCATTACAATATATTATTAATATTATTAGTTTATGGTTTATCATAGTTTATTTGAAAGAGAAACTTTATCAAAAACCTAAAATTAGAAATTCAATTTAACTGAGCTATTCTCCTTCTAGGTTTCTTCCCAAAAGACATCACATTAAGATGATACACGCATACCAATATTTACAGTAACACATTTCATAGTAGCCTATCCTAGAAGTGGCCTGCATGTCCATCAGTAAACAAATAGATAAAGTACATGTGAAATCTACACACAATGGAAGACTACTTTTTTTATTTAAAAAAAAGAATAAATTTGAGATATTTATAGGAAAATAGATTTATCTAGAAAATACAATGTTAAATGAAAAAAGTCAGACACACAAGCTTAAATACCATATGATATCTCTCATTTGAATAAATGTAAATAAAAGGCAAAATAAAAGTGATAAAAAGGGAAGTCAAACTTTTACAAACAGAAGGGATCAAAGAGAAAAGAGTCAGAGGACAGGAGAAATAAAAATATTAAAGATGTTTCATGTTCATGTGCCACATATCCACAGTGAATGTAACCATTATATTTCACAAATATGAGCTAAAAGTAATAATATCAACAATAGTAATGAAAATGGGAAAGCAGGCTGTAGAGACAGGGGAAGGCAGGGGGATGGAATAAAAAAGAATCAAGGGTTGTTATGTACGTATACCTACTCCCTAAGATGAATGTAACTTCACGCATTACCAACATGTCCAAATAAAATGAAATTAAAGAGAAAAAATAGCAAAGGAATGAAAATTAATAAGATTTTCAAAATCATGTTCAAATACATGAAACAAATTATTCTCGATATCTGTAAAATGCTCCATATAGTTTAGGTGTAAAATACACTAACTGTCACATTATCAAACAGATAATCAAAATCTACTGATCAACTGATAGCAAGTTCATCAGAATTTCTACAGTTTGGGTAGATACTGCTTCAAGACAGTGCTAGTTGCAGTTCAAAAGAGGGAGATCCTAGAAAGAAAATCTAATATTTTAACAATGGTGGACATAGCAAGGTGAAAGTTTTGATGAGTAAAATCCTGTACACTCTGTGAGCCATTTGTACCAACAAGCATTCAATTTTTCTGACAAGATAGCTGTTTACACAGAAGAACAAAATGTTTATCCAAATAAATTGATTTACAGCAATCTTCTGAAATAAACAGTAAAGTTATTCTTTTGATTTACACTCTTACCTTTTTGGTAACGAATTTCCTAAGAGACACAGAAAATGGTGTCGTGTTATCATGGTAGTCAAACTTCTCTGTCCTTCCTTGTTATGCCTGTGTTGGACAACAAATCATTATCATAATTAATCTAAATCTGGACCACTCTCTGCAAAATCATGGTCACACAACAAGTTTCTGCTGGTGGTTAATTCAACCTCTATAACTGTTTATACTTTTAGGTGCACAATTATTTGGGCACTGTGGTTGTATAACACCATTTAAGACTCTAGAGTTCATATATCTAAGCAATATGGTGAATGCTAAGAAAAAATTATGCTTATATGGGATTTTAACTGTCTTCTAGACCAGGAGCTGTGTTATGACTTTAATTTAGTCACTGGCATAAGGCTTCACCCACTCGTAGGTGAGGCTTTCCAGAGGTGGCTGGATCTAGGGTGTGTGGATACGGATTAAGAGTGTGTGGTACCTGGATTAGTTCCCTAGTTGCATTAGCATTCTGAGTACAGTTGAATAAATTTACTGAAGAGGAACCCCTCCCCCCTGGATACGGGTGGCACCAGTCAATAAGGACATAAAGAAAGCAGGCTCATTAGTTGCTGCTTGCTACCTTCAGCCGGCCACACAGCGTTATTTCTCCCTTGTGATGCCCCTCCACCACGCCACCCAGCTCTGGAGACAGCTGACTATGACTGAAACCCCTACCATCTGTGAGTTAAGATAAAGCTTTGCTCCTTTCACTTGTGGGTGTTGGATGTTTTATCCCAGCAAAGAAATAGTAATTAAGACAAACTGAGTGCCTAAACTACACCAAGAGAGAGGATCATTTTAAAAATCAGAAAAAAATTAAATGAGAAATTAGTATACTAATATCCATATCTTAATATATATTTCTAAATAGATACAAAATCATGTTTGGTATCATGCATAAACCTGAATATATTATGGACTAAATTGTGTACCATCAGATTTGACTACATTGAAATTCTAAACCACAGATGAGGCCATATTTGGAGATGAGGACTTGGAAAAGGTATGGAATTTAGCACAGGATCATCAGGGTGGCCCTAGTCCCAGCACACCTAATGTTCCTATAGAAGCTTAGGACACAGGCAGACACGGAGGGGTCATGAGTATGCAGGGAGAAGACAACTATCTGCAGGTCAAGGAGGGGTCCCCTGAAGAAATGGACCCTACCAGCACATGGAGCTTGGGCTGTTTGCCACCAGGATTGCCAGGAAATGAATTGGCACTCTTTAACTCACCAAGTCCATGGTATTTTGTTATGGCAGCTAAACAAACCAGCGCAGTATATATATATATATATATATATGTATATATATATATATATACATATATATATATAATTAAACTTCTTAATCCAAGTATATCACTGTCTTGTTCCACTTTGTGCTCTTAGCAGGCTGAACAAGGCACTATGGAGGGAGCAGAGATTTATAGCTCACAGTAGTGCAGTCTGGAAGGCCAAAATCCAAAGCCCAGCCATCCAGGACAAATGAAGACCTTCTTCTCACATCCATAGAACAAATCAGGTTTCGATGGCAGAACAATGAAAGAGTCCTTTCTAGAACAGCTCGAAGCCACTTCCTGAAGGTGAAAACTCCCCAACCTGCACCTCTGCCATGTGACCTCCAAACACTCCACTTCCAACACGTGACTTTTGGGAACACATTCAGGTCATGCCATTGTCTTTTCCCAAAGTAACCATGGTTCATTCTTGCAAACTCAAGGGAAAAATATGTGGAGTGTCAAAAAATATTTGCCATAAATGCAAACCTACCAGATTAATAACCGTGGATATGGATCTTTTAAAGGCATTGCACACACTTTTACTCCACAGCCATTCTGCACAATATCTTTCAAAAATTATAGGTGCAAACAATGGATATTGACCAGTGTTTTATCTTTTCTTCTAGAGATTATATATGTATCAAGATTAAATTATTAACTCAATAAGTAATTAACCTAAGACCTTCTAAAATTATATTTTAACAATTAAACTTAAATGGATAGATAAAAGGTGGATGGTTGGCTTAAACATTTTAAAAGTTATTTTATGAATCTATTTAGTTAAGTAGTGTAAGATTATACTCTTAAAACAATTTGTAGAAATACTGATGACTCAAATCATACAACTAATATAAAACTTTTTCAAAGATTAACTCACAAGAAATTAGACTCAAGGTGTATAATAGCTAAAACACTATGCTAATGTTCTTACATCATGGTAAAATCAGGGAGAAAGCTGGGCATGGTGATGCACACCTGTAATTCTAGCACTTGGGAGGCTGAAGCAGGAGGATCGCTATGAAATCAAGGCCAACTTGGACTACAAAGTGAGTTTGAGGTCAACATTAACTCCATAGTGAGGCCCTGTCTCAAACACACACACACACACACACACACATCAGAGAAAAAACAGTTTTGGGTTTTTTAATAAAATTAAAATACACTAACTCTTAAAAATTATGACTGATTTATTTCACTTATGAGGATGGTCTCAAGTTGCCTCCATTTACCTATGAAGGCCTCAAGATCATCCTTTTTATACCTGAGTAATATACCATTGTATAAAAATACCACATCCTTTTCATCTATTCTGTGGTTGATGGCCATTTTGGTTGCTTCCAATATTTAACTATTACAAATTGTGCTGCTACCACTGTCATTGTTTGATTGCCCACTTTTTATGCTTTGATTTTGTGACTTGAACTACTTCTAAGATAATATGTAATTTATCAACTAGTGATTTCTTACTGTTTTTTTGAAATTCTGTATTATTTGTGCCCTTTTTTGTTTTGCTTTTTTTGTAAATAAAAGAGAATTATGACTGATCCTAAAGTGGCATACAAATATATTAAATACAACTTATAAATTTATATATTCTTTTACCAATTTCAAAGACTCCGAACCATGACAAAAAAAATCTAACTTTCTACTTTTGTGAAGAACCAAAGCCATTACTCACATCAGGCTTTTTTTACCTGTCAGTTTTTAGTGACTATATTTTACTTTTATAACTCATAGCAAAATTACAAAATATACAGTGATATTATAATGTAACCTGTTTCATTTTAATAAAAGCACATTAGAAAATTTCAAGTTTTTTAAATGTTTCTTCAAACATCTTTTTTACCATTATCCCATCGTTCTATCCAAACAACAAAACAGAAATCATGCTGTAATATAAGATTGTAACTTATAAAGTATAAGTAACATTTTCTAATTAGGTGAAATATTCAAAACTATGATTGGGAAACCTTCTTAGTCTACTAGAATGATATTGTATCATTTGGAACATCATGTAATTAAATACTGAAAATGAGATTTTGCTAAAAAGCGAGCATTGTCTAAGTGTATAATCTTCATTTATACAATTCTGCCAATGTTCAAATGTTGGCTACAAAAGTTTTGTCATGTAAAAAAACCTGAAATACAATTTTTTCCTATTTAATTCTCTACACAGAATGAACCTAAGAGGAAAGAGAAATTAGTTCATTGATGTTCTGCATAGGCAAACTTTAACTGAATCACTCTAGGGAAAAGGAGTCAGTTCCATTAAAATCATCAAGTTTTTTCTGCACTCTCGAGTAAATTATAAATTATACTAACTCTCTGGAGAAGAGAGGCAACACCTGGGCCAGATGAGTAGGCAGTGACCTTCTCACTCTCAAGCCCGTCCTCTGGATATGCTGTTTAACTGACCCTCAGGCTGAGGACTGGCCATTTTTCAGTTTTCTTCATTTCATTCTGCTTATAAAGGGATCAAATTAAACAAACTCTGGGGAGCTCAGAAAGGGGAAAGATGCTGACTCTCCTTGAGTCTGAGTCACTCTGAAGTTCCATTAGTAGGATATAAAACATGTCATTTTTTAATACAAGTTTTCCAACACTTTATATCAGGATTAAAAATAAAAATCAAAACCATTTCTCCAATTTCTTCTTCACAAATTCTTAGTTCATTTTTATGCTTCACAAATCACCTTGAACTGTTGTAAATTTCAAGTTAATTTTGTAGGCTATTATTTTATAGTACCAATACATATGATTAAAAAGCAACTGAAGTGGGCTGGGGTGTAGGTCAGGGGTAGAGAATGTGCTCACCGTACGCAATCTGCAGCAGAGAAGAAAAGAGTTTGTTGCATTCAGAGCTCATTTTCTTCTGCATAATGTAGCTGAAATATCCCTCAGTACCTTCCTTTGTACCAATATAATTACCCTTTCTTAGAATTCTGGGTCTTGAGGGCTTTCAGCTGTAACACAATAGTCATGGTCTTGCTAGCAGTGTCAAACATTGCCCGCATCTTTCAGTAGATTTAGAAACAAAGCACCCAACCTCACAGTCAATAAAAGGCAAAGCCAGTTTGTCTCAGGCCACCCATGTTGAGATGAGATATCCTCAGAAGCTCCATTGGAAATGTCTCATTCTACTGTTCTAAGCCAATCTCTAATAGACATTTTGAACTTCTATCTTTTGTAGCAGAAATTTCCAGTTTCAGTGTCAAATGCTGTTTATGTTTATATTTAACATACAAGAAACCCGTTGACATAATTTGGAGTTATTTCATATATATGATTATTAGAATATGATCATTTCATTGTATTTTACATGACTGCTAAAAATCAGCTATGATTTAAAATAATCCCCATGTTTCTTGGTTAATATGAATTGTGTACATACACACACACACACACACACACTTTTGTCACCATTACATATAACCCTCCATGTATACACATATTTATGAATATGTGTATATGAATGTGTGTGTATATATATATATATACACACACATTCATATACATGAAGAAATAACACAAATACTGGCAAATTATGTAATATAAATGTGCAGTATATAAACACTGATTTTTACCTTTTGATATTAATGCTCAAATTATTTTAATTCATTGTATGTTCTGATGTGTTAAAGATATTCAATAGATTTGAACAGTTTTGCCTCTTTCATTATGGACAAAGTTACTTGATTCACTGAACATGATTGGTGGATAGGGTAAATCCAATTGGGCTATCTTTTCTAAAGAGAATAGTTAGTTCTGTAAATACAGCACTTAATTGTAAACAGGCTGTTATTAACTTTAAGCTCAGTAGACTACAAACTGGAGATCTAAAATTTTCTCCAAGGCTAAAGAATTAGCTGTAGTGTCCTGCAAGACTTTCAGTGGGTAAATTATGCTTTGTTGTACTTGAAAATATTTTAATTTCTCATGTATACCTTCTTAAGTATATTTTCTATCAAAGTCACTCATGAATGATTTAAACATGAATAATGAACTTTAAAGATAAATTTCACATTACACATGAATCAAGATCTTCAATTAATCATTTATTCTGTATGCTCAAGTGATTAATTGCAAAGAAAATGTTACATAGCTAGGAAAGTGTTTATTCTTCTAAGCACTCTCTTCATCTGCCTGTAAAGACAGGAAAAAATATATATCTCCATGAGCCCTTAGCAAAATAATCAGAGAGAATTTCCTGTATACAGTCACTGGGAAGAATTGGGCATATTAGAAAAATAAAGAACAAACATTTCTATAGGAACAAATCAAGATAGAAATTGTTTTAAGTAACTTTAATCAGGCCAAACATTAAGTAATTAATCTGTACACTTACTTTACAATTATTTTCAATAAAATTAATAATTTCGAATGCCAATAAACCAAGCAAGTTAGAGTGATCCTAAAAAATTTTCTCCAAGCCATCTAAAATTAAGATTCCAGTTCCAAAATTCACAGATCTGCCTATTACATTCCAGTGTCTACTTGAGTGATTTAGAATCCTCTTCACGGCAGAGTCCTTATCTTTTTATCTGCTCAGAAGCTGTCTCATAATCTAGCAAGTGACAGGCACATGAAAGGAATTAATTTTTTTTCCCACTGAAAGACAAGGATTGGGAAATACAGCATCTGAGACAACAGCCTCGTACACTTTCAGGAACCATGTGAGTAGTGTTTCGGCATGGAATGGCCTACAATCTCCCAGCCAGGGATTGGTAAGGATTCTTTTTTGGCCCACTAACTTACCTAAATTAAAGTAGGTAATGCCATAATCTAGACTCCTTTCCTCCTAGACTGAGCCCAAGGCTCTGGAATCTATTACTCTGAAACTAATAAAAAGTTTTTTGTTTCTTGTAAAGTAAACAAATTTTCCTAAACGGCCATTCTGTTCCTGATCTCCCTTTGACCTCACCCCAGCTCCTCTAGGCCATTGAACTACTTTGCAAATACAAGGAAAGTCTAGCTTATCTTAGCAAACATGGCAAAAGGAAAAAGCAAAACTAAATCAAAAGCAGGCAACCTCACAGAGCAAAAGGCATTTCAGACATACAAGAAAAAAGTGACAGAATACCCTTCCTTCTGGAAGAGAGAAATTTTACACCCTCTTCTCCCACTCCGCTGCTACCCAATTCACCTTCAGTTCATCCTGCACATTAAGTGTTCCATTGTCCCTCAAGCCTTGCCTCACTGAGACTGGAGAAAGGGAGAGACGATTTCTTTCCCACATGCTCAATGTTAAAATGACCCACTAACGCTGGATAATTAAGAGGTTTTCTAGATTCATATGGCCTTGAGCCATATTGAGATACCAACATTAAAAATAAATTCCAAACTCTGTCTTTTCTAAAATAGGAATGTATTTAAGACTTTGTAAGAGCACTTTTAGCAATTTTTCCACTAGTAGAAAGCAATACAAGTGATTCTATCAGTTTTCAGATAAATTGATTAAAACACATTAAAGTGATATTTTAATAATAGTTTATCAGAATTTTTCAACATTTAATATACCAACAGACTATCAGCTATTAAAACAGCATATCTATAATAATTTTGAAGTTAAAAAAACCATTTTGTGTCCATACAGGTTATATCACATTCAACAGTTTACAAAATGATAAATACAAATAAAACTATACTGAAATTACTTTCCTCAACTATTAGGCAAAATTTTCAAGATTAGAAAGTCCACTTTTGATTTCAAAGCTATGGAGAAACACATGGGAAAAATTTCATTGGTGGGAATATTGGAACACTAATGGGGAAGAATTTGGCAATGCCTAGCAAACTTTCAATGCATTATCTTCTGACCCTTTCATCTCATGTCTAGGAATCTGACTGAACCACGCACTATGGTTTACAAACACAAGTAGTCACAGTGCTATTTATTGCAGTATTATCATAATAGCAGACTGTAAAGCACTCAAAATTCTACCAATTCTGAAAGTGTTGAGTAAAATGTAGCCATGACATGGGTCATTCATTTGCTGTTAAGAGTGAAGTCTAACCAGGTAATTCTAGAGAACAAATGCCCTGGGTTCATCAATAAAAAACATTCTAAGAAAAACATCAAATATGTGATGCAATTATTGATCAAAGAAAAATCAATTATTCAATTTGTGTGTGCAGTTTATCTCACTCTTAATTTTAAAAATGCATGTTCTGAAACCGTGAGGATGTGTGTTTGTTGATGGGCTACTTGATGGCAGCTTAGAAATTGTTTTCAGTTCTTTAGGAGTAATGCTTAACTGTGGCTATGATTGTCAAAGACATCTGATCCTTTAGCGATCACCCTGAGATATTTACAGATGAGATAATATAATGTCTGGGATAACTCCACATAACCATGTGGTAGTCGATGGGTAGGGTGTAGATGAAACAAGATCATGCGAGCCCCGATCACTACTGAATCCCAGTGATCTGTACTTCATGTTTTTGGTTCTATTAAAACACATTTTGGTTCTATTAAAACACATTTTGGTTCTATATAAAACACAGTAGATTGTGAGTTCATTTAATTCTTAAAATTAAAACGTAAATATTACTGCTTTTCACATGACTGTAATATTGTATCTCGCTTTGCTTAATATCACTAAGAGGTTAATGGCCAATTGAGAAAACAATTGTTTTTTCTTTATAACCTTCATAATATTTTATTTCCAATACTTTGAGTCTTTACACATTCTGATTGTGTGTATGTGTAACATGTATACATGTTTGCATAAGTATTTATCATTTGACGTCACCCAAAATAAATGGAATCACAAAATTACTCATTCCAAAAATCTATTACTATTTTCAGTGGCCTCCTCTCTCTTACAAATTGTTCCCTCCTTAAAATCTACTTACACTTTCTAAAATGCACCCTGAATTATATCATCTCCAACCCCAAATCACAGACTCAATCAAAATAATCTTTTTTTCAATTTATTTTTTAAAACAAGTTCCTATATGTACACAAACATAGTATACATGTCTTAAGTTTAGAGTAAGATGGAAAAGTTTTGTACATATAACTGCCAAGAAAATCAGAACGTAGAACATTTCCAGCACTTAAGAAGGCTGTTTAATGTCCTCACATAATTATATACCACTGAAAGTAATGTCTGGTCAGTAATCACAGCTAATGTTTTGCTTATTTTTTAACTTTACAGAACTAGAGTCATACACCATGGATGTCTGTAACTCCTTTCATTCAAGATAATGTCAACAAAATTTATCAATGTTGTTATATTCAATTTTATTTCATTTTTCTGTTCTGTGGACAATTCCATTAAGTAATATACCGTAATTTATTCCTTCCATTGATATATGCATCGGCTGCCCCCAATTTGGACACTCTTCTGACATAAACTGCTAATTATATTCATAGGCATGTCTTCCAGTATTGAAATGGTCACATTTTGGATGTAAAATGTCCTAGAAGAGTCTCAGATTTTCAGAGGCAGGGCTTTGTAAGGTAGGTGAACCATGGAAGTGCTGTACTCCTCCATGGACTGAGCCATTGATGACTTCGTAGCTGAATGCGCTGTTAGGAGGTAGAGTCTGGTTGAGGTGGGTCACTGGGGGCATGACCCGGAAGTGTGTATTCTTGTCCCCAGTTTCTCCCTTTTCTCTCTGCTTCCTTAGTAGATTTCCTCTGTCATGCACTTCCACCTCCCTGTTTCTGCCTTAGAACAGCCAGCCACTAAAACCATGAGCCAAAATAAACTTTTGCTGTAAGTTGCAGTAGTATCAAATATTTTTGTCCCAACATTGGAAAAGTAACTAATGCAATATGTATGCATTTTCACTGAGGAAGTACCCAATAGTGAAATGGCTGGGTCTTAGGACATGCAGACATTAAATTTTATTTTTCCAAAGTCGTGTATGAATTATATAAACTGATTGTGCCAGCACATACACACTAGAGTGAATATTCTCTGTGTGTTAAGCTGCCACAGTTTTCCACCCCAACTACAGTAGTCTCTTAATCAATCTTCCCTTACACTTTCACTCTCCTTTGGCATTCATAAAAATACAGCTTTTGAGGAATTAATATGTAACATGTATATATAAATGAAAAGAAAAAAAAATGTGCAGGTAATAGGAAGCCAAAAGGGTCAATGTGAGACCCTTAATCATGAGACCCTTAATATTAAGTCATGATTCATAGATCTTAGATTGCAAAGAAACCTTTATGGTTGGTGAGAAGTAATGAGTAAGTTGTAGGAAATGCTTTCATAGCAGTAATATAATCTAGAATACATGAGCTGTATTTAGAATCTTTTTATTTTGCACTAAATGTGTGCTTTGAGCTTGAAAATTACTTTAAGTTTTTGTATTTCTTTCACCACCAAAATCCATGCTTTCTAAACACCATTTTACATTTTCTGTAGTTTTCATAACTTTACATGCCAAATATTGTTTTTCATTTAATGCTATGAATCAGTAGTTCTTTAGAACTTGAAGAGATAGAAGGAAAAGATGTAAAGTTGTAAGAAAATACATTAGATACATTATTTAAAAGGAACTTTTGTATTTATCCCATATCAGGTTGAGCAAGTAGGAAGAGACTGCTGCTCAATTTCAGCATAGATTATTAGGATTTTTTAATTTCCTAAAGCAATTCTTCTCAAGTGGACTTTAGAAACATTTATCATATTTCTAAATATTTACTGACATATTCAATTAACAACCACCCGAGACCCAGACTACCTTCCTCTAAACCAGTGATAACAAACCTTTCAGACATGGAATGTCAAACTGCTACTCAAATCCTACTTAGTTATCATAGTGTGAACACTGCAATTAAGCCCCAATACTGAGGTTTTAATCTGGAAAAAACAACTCTATCTTAACATCTTTGGTCTTCAAAGACAAATACAGTAACACAAGTGCCAAAGGCTTGTCACCTCTGTTTTAAACAGTCAGAATGCACCAATCTCTCACTCTCTCTGTGCCAATGGCCAGCACCATTCAAACATGCCCATGTCGTGGAGCCAACAGGGAGACTCTTGGAAATACTTTCCTGTTCCCCTTTTCACATCTTTCAGATCTTTCACATCTTTCAGATCTTACCCTCTGAAGATGGAACCTGAGAATCTACCATCTTAAAAGCTCCTCAACCACCAGCCTAACACAGCCCACTGACATAGATCTTGTGCCTGGTTTCCATTTGCAACTCAAATTACCACATATTTAATATCTAAAATCAACCAAAATATACTATCTTATAGTTTTTATGGTCAGAAGTCTTGTCTTATGGTGATGAGAAGTCGTGTTTGGAGGCAAATCAAAGCCTCTGTTTTTTCAAGCCTTCAAAGGAAAGCAGTCTCTGCTTTTATCAGTCTTGTAGAAGTTCCCAGAATTCCTTGACTCTTGACCAAATCACTCTGGTCCAATATCTGTCTTCTCTGATTTTGGTCTTTTTTTTTTAAGGAAATTTGTAACTGTATTGAAACCACCTGGATAAACTTCCTATCTCAAAATCCTTTACTTATCATATCTACAAGCCTTTTGTGCACTAAAAGGAATATATTCACCAGTTTGGGGGATCATGTGACGGATGTGTAGTGGACATTGACTTTATTACTTGTTTTGGTGATTGAAGCATATCATAAAATCACATAATAATGTACAATAATAATGTACATAATAATGTACAATAATTAGAGAAGGAAAATTTTCCAGTGATCCTTAGGCTATACTGAGATCCATAGCTATGAAGACAAAATAATGAAAGACTAACAATTACAGAATTGTTTTCATTTAGTAGGAAAATGAGCAAAAGGCAAGGAAAAGAAAAGAAAGCATGAGAGGAACATAAAAATAAATAACAGAAGAAAAAAGAGACTCCGAAAAAAGAAAAAAATGGGAGAGTAGAAGATAAGAAGAAAATAGCAAGAGGTGAAAAGAGTGAAATGAAAAATCAAAAAGGAAATACAGATACAGCAGAAGAAAATAATTGAATAAGACATGATAAAGCTATTAAAGGATAAGTATAATATTTTAGCTACCAACAGTGATAAACATTGGAGGAGAAAGTTCTTTTTTATAAAAGACCCATTGACTTGGTCACAAATACATGATTATTATTTCAATCAATATTTATTATTATTGACATTGATGCATAAATTCCAAAAGTACAATCAAAATTAAATAAGATAAAATTTCATCTTTTAGCATTAAGGTATAAGAATACACAAATTTGAGGACTTCTGGGACGATGGTAAAGCAGTGAGCGGCAGAATAAACAGCCTGTCTGAAAGACACAGTCCAGATGCTGGAATATAACATCATGGGGAAGACAAGAAGGAGGAAGTGGGTCCCCTGGACCCGGAAGAATCTAAAGTGAGAATTGAAGCCCACAGAGAAAGCAAAAAGAAGGGAAGGCGGTAACCGGCAGGGACTTCACCCGGAGCCTGACGCACAGTGTGAGAGGAGCTGTTGGAACCTCAGTACACACCGTCACAGTGATGGTGGCGGCTGGCGACCCCAGAGAGACGTGGTGGTGGAGGGAAGTGGTGGATGCAGAGGACTGCACTGACTGGTGGTGAGTGCAGAGGACTCAGTCTTCTGAGCAATGGCAGAGAGCAATTGGCCAGGAGTCATTTTGGGGTCAGCCCAGATAAACCCAGAACCGGAACTGCTACGGGCTTCCTCCAGCAGCTCCTAGCTGGGTACAGAGCAGTGGAAATTGCATAGATTGAGACCCATCCCCATGCACATTCCAGGGACCAATTTGGAGGTTCTCTGCTAGTAGCCAGCTCAGTCTGGAGGCAGCAGCTTGCCCTGCCCCTGTGCACTTTCCAGGGGCCATCATGAAGGATCCCCACCAGTCACCAGCCCAGGTGTGCGGCAGTGGCCACCATGTACACTGCACCAGTCATCAGGGAGCCATCACAGGCAAGGACAAGCAGCAGACAGCCCTGCACCAGTACACCCAGTGACCACCATCAGATACCTGTAGCCAGCACAGGCTAGAAGAACCAAAGAGTCTTGCTTCAGAGAAATTGTAGTCAATGTGGGAAGTACCTGGGACCCCACTACCTGCTTGTCTGGAAGAACCCAGTAATATGTCAAAATGAAGAAGCAAAAGGCAGTCTCTGGCCTCTAAACTAAGCAGAGTAAGTCCAGGAAACGTAAATACGAAATAGATTGGGAGTCACACGCCTGAAGTTTCCAAAGTGATGGCGACTAAAGTAAAGGAACAACTTCAAGAGAATATAAAAGAAATTAGAGCAGAAATACCATCTCAGGTAAAAGAAGAGAAGAAATGAAAAACATAGTAAAAGAATTGCTAAGCACCTCTAAAAAAGACATAGATAAGAAAATAGAGGAGCACAGGAAAATGAACAATGAATGCTACATTGAATGAACAATGTAAAAAAGGGAATACATGAAACAGATTCAAAGAGATATCCAGGAAACTAAAAACTCCATTGAAAGCTGGCAAAACCACTTGAAAGAAACTGAAGATAGACTTTCAAACCTTGAAGACAGGTTTGCAGCTTGCAATGGCAAAAGGAAAAATCTCATAAAAATCACAATGAAACAGGAAGTAACAATTCAATGGCTGCAAGACAACACAAGGAAACATAACTGAAGAATGAGTGAAAAAGCAAGGGTCAACACATAGGACATTAAAAGTGTATTTACAGAAATAATATCAGAAAACTTCCCAAGCATAGGAAAAAGAAATGACATGTAGATAAGTGAGGCATATAGAACTCTAGCTAGCCATAACCCAAATAAATCTATACCCAGACATATAATAATCAAGATCCTAGAAATTCAACTCAAGAACAGAATATTAAAAGCTCTCAGACATAAGGCTGGGGATTTCGCTCAGTGGCATACGCACCTGCCTGGCAAGCTCTAGGTCGTGAGTATGATCCCCATTACCAAAAATTAAAAAATAAATAAATAAAATAAGTCAGACAAAAGAAAGTGATCACCTATAAAGAAAAACCCATCTGAATCATGACAGACTTCTTAACACAAAACATTTACTCAAGAGCTTTGAATGAAATATTTCAAGTCCTGAAAGAAAATAATTTCCAACCTAGATTGATGTGCCCTGCAAAACTATCTTTCAAAATTAATGGAGAAACAAGATACTCCCATGATAAAGAACAACTGAAGGAATTCATGACCACCAAACCAACCCTACAAAGAATACTGAAGGATAGTCTAGAGAGAGATAAAGCAGACCACTGTTTGAGGAATAACAGCAGAGGGGAATTACCAAGCAGGGCAGACAATTGAATGGAGGGGGCAAGTAGCCAGCCAATGGCAGGAAAAATAGCATGGCAGAGATCAGGCAATACATGTTGGCCATAACCATTAACATAGCCTCAATTCACCAATAAAAAGACACACGAAGAGTGGATCTGGAGACAGGATCCATCATTCTTTGTACAAGAAACACATTTAACTCAAAGGAGGGTTCATAGACTGAAATCAAAGGAGAGAGAATAGTGCTCTATGTGACAGGGAACCAGAAAGAAGTGGAGGTAGCTTACACATCAGCTGCAGAGTGGATAAGAAAGACATTTTTGTACAATGGAAAGCTACTCAGCTATAATGAAAGATAATCTTGAGGCTCTTGTAGGTAAATGCATACAACTTGAGATCATGCTCATGGATGAAATGGTTCAGTTGCATACCATGTTGTCTCCCTACTATAAAAAACTTAAGGAGATCGTAGGATCCAAAATGTATTGTGAAAAATGAAAGGGGAAGAAGTGTCTAAAAAGGAAAGGCAGTGGTCATTGTTAATGTATTATCATGACTTGAAACCTGTATTGTTTTCATTGTTCTGTTTAGTTTCATTTTATTCTGTTTCAGTTTGTCTAATTTTATTATATTTGATAGCATGGACAGTTATTTCAAAGATAACAAAATATATTATGGTAGCCATTATTGATTTCCTATTATATTCTTTTGAAGCCCTGTATTGTTTCATTGTTTTGTTTTGATTGATTCTATTATATTTCATTTTGTTTGATTGTATCATGTCTGATGGTATAGGAAACTACTTTGAAGATAACAAGAGCCATTATGGTATCCACTGTTGTTTTACTATTGTCTTATTTGGAAGTCCTGTACTGTTTCCATGGTTTTGTTTTTATTGGTTTTATTCTGTAATATTTTGTTTGATTTTATTATGCCTGGTGGCCTGGGCAGTTAGTTTGAAGATAACAAGAGGCATTATGGTAGCCATTATAGATTTCCTTTTATATTGTTTTGAAGTCCTGAACTGTGTTCATTGTTTTGTTTTGATTGACTCTATTCTGTTTTATTGTGTTTGGTTTTATTCTCTTCAAAAGAAAAAAAGAAAAAGAATACATAAGTTTCTAAAAGTTATAATAATAATGTATTTTTTGTTTGTTTGTTTTTTGGTTCCAGGAATCGAACTAGCAACCTCATGCTTGCCAGGCAGGTGCTTATGCCGCTGAGCTAAATCCCCAGCCCAATTATACTGTATTTAAATTTAAAACTTTAATTAAAAAGCAGGCAAAATTTGCAATTGCTGACCAAGTTAACTGAAACTAAGTTGAGGTAACTTCAATATTTAATAATATGAGTTTAATTGCTAAGCACAATTAAATGTCCAACAAGAGAGAATTAAATGGTGCAAACTAAGTGCTTTCATACCTAAGAATCAAATTAAAATGTGGCCAACACAGCACAACAGGAATAATTGGTTTATAATGAATGATCATTTTTATGTATAAATCAACCAAATCTCTCAAAACTATTACCTTTTGCAGTATATTTTATTTTTAAATTAATTTACATCTTTCTTATCAAGTTATAATATTTGATACATTCTAATTAGAATATAAATATATACAAAAGCATATATTATCACTGATAAAACCTGGATGTTTACAGTTTCAAGTCCTATAGTAAGTAAATTTTATTCATTTTTGCAAACTGTCATATTTTACCTAAGATTTTCATCAAGTAAAACAATGCTAAGTTGTTCCAACCAATATAATGTGGTTAAAAGTATAAGTTAGTCCAACCAGTATTCTAGGATTTTATGTTTTGGATTTTTGGCTGACATTCTACTGTTCAATATTAAAATTGACCCAAGTATTTAATTTAAAAAATAGTCATTTACATGGGCATTTGGCTTTAAATTAAATATATACAACATTATGGGAAATCTAAAAATAAACTAAAATAAATAGGTATGAAATTTTTCAAAAACAAGAACTTTTCAAAGCTCAAATCATGCATAACCGAGACTCAATTTCCACAATTCTACTTACTGATTTGTTGTTTTTAAACTACTTCAGTAAAATATCAGGTGAGTAGTTGGAAGGCTGAAACAGAAACAAAAGTGACTTTAAAATGCTATTCTGTTCCAAGGATTACAATAGATGATTTTCCAGAGAAGGCAGTATATAGTGAAATCAGTTACACTTTATTACTTTGCAGATTTTGTTCTACTAACCCACAGGTCTTATCAATTAACCTTTATTAATTAAAAGCTGTACCCTTGGGTGGATAAAACCATTATTCTCTCAGGCTAGTCATACACCCTTCTTCTTAACACAATTGCCCTACACTAAACACAGCTTTCTTTGCATATCATCCTGGTACCACTGGATGTAAGTTTAGCTGTTGCCTCAAGAAAATATTAGATTAAGTCAAAATATTACATAAAGTTAATTCCAACTGCATATTTCCCCACAGACAAATAAAGTAAAATAAAGTTGTTTCTTAGAATAATTCCTATCCTAAATATCCTATCTTGTTGCAAAGACAGATATAGTTTATTAAGAATTTGGTTCACAAATAGAAGAAATATAACTCCAAGTAAACAAATATTAAAACATCTGATGTTTAAATGTTATTAATTTCTGCCCCCATGAATGTCCAAGAAGAAATTACTTGCATTCAAAATTCAAAATTTTACTTGCATTCAAAAATTATTAAAATCTCAAAAAAATCCACAATTACCCTCAATTTCTTATTTGACTTATTCCTAGCCACAAGAATCTCCTGTAATTATTTCTTGAATAGTTTTACTTGGAATGATCAAACATTTTCAGACTTTTAAAGTTGAATTAAATGAACCCTAACTCTTATTATATTTGAAATTATAAATGAAAACTTTAAAATAACAATTCCGGGCATATACTAAAACTGATCAATAAAGTTATTGCTGTTCTTATGATCATTTATACTATTACATTACAGAGTCTTAAATAATTGTTAGAACATGTGCTATTGTTACAATAACAGGCCTACCCCCATAATATTTAAAAATCAAAAGAAATGTTCAATCATCTATAAATAGTATTACATTTTTAGTGTTGTCCATTCACCACACAATTGTTGCCAAAAATCCTTGTTATCTGAAGTACAGTTTAGACCACAATATGATAGGATAATAGAGGAGGAAATTTTTGGCTATTCCCTAGCTGGGTGCCAGTTAGCCTTGCAGAATGATGGAGTTTACAATCTCTGAGATGAAGATCAACTGATGGAAGAAGGTTAATTGTGCCACTCATTTATCAGATCTCAAAGGCAGGGAAGAAAAGTGAAGGAGAGCTAACTTATCCTTCCTACGTCCTTCCTTAGAGAGTGACATTTGTAGTGATTCCTTTTTACATAAGTCCTGTAATTTTTTTTTGTCTGAAAATTGCTGAGTCATGTTTAACCTAATGGAAAGTTTCTTCTCAGTGACGTATTTTTTTTCTTCTGCTAGAAAATTATCCTAAACAGAATCTTGAACCAAAATTATGTCTGATTCTTCTGAAATATAGCACTGAAATTCCAAATAGAACCAGGACCATAATTACACCTTTAAAATCATGTTTCCGATTTTTCAAAGAAGCCTGCTATGTTGCCTAAGCCAGAAAAAATCTCCCAAACTCTAGTGACCCTCCTACCTTGGTCCCTGAATAACCAGGACTACAGGCACCTGCCACCATGACAGAAGTTATCCTTTGGATAGTTTCTCCTCTTTTTATGCTTTGAGTAATTTTAATTTGTCAACAGCAGCAGAAATGTTTCATTTTGACAATTTGTTTTTCAGCTTAATGAGTCCTTTATTATTCTATTTTCTTCCTATTTTCCTACTTCTTTTCAGCAGACTCAGAAATTTTTAACATTTTAATTTTCTGAGATTGTCATTTTGCTTCTCTTCCAAGCGTTCTTTTATCTTCCTTTTCCTTCCCCTTTTTGTCTTTCTTTTTGACATTGTACCAGGATATTAAATTTTATTTTTATGTTTTTAATTATTGTAGCTTCAGATGTGCAACTAACTCAGAATGTGACATCATCTGTGAATGCCTTGTCCGAGTCTTCCTTAGTTTGTTTTACCTTCTCTATGTCTTCCCACAAGGTCCCAGTCAAATGTCAATATGTAATTTGATGAAATACAGAAATTAATCTGAAAATGATTTGACATGTCAAGATTATCTTCTCAGACTCTTTACAGATCTATTTGGTGTTTTTAACCACGCACATATGTCTGATTCCTCACTGGATATTTAGCTTAAATATTTTTCTTATTCGTATCTGGTGTTTATCAAGGTGCCTCTTAACACTTCCTTGGGTTCAGCCTTTCTGGACCTTCCATGGGGCCATGCCTTGTCTTTAATAGAATTTTCCTCTGACTTGAGTCGACCTAGTTATAATCCACAGATCACTCAACTTATTAATGCCACTAACAAAACAATAAGGACGTTGAGCTCTAGAAAAGCAGGGATTTCTGTCTTTATTTTTTAACATTGAAGTGTTGCACATTACAAAGAAAGTACTTTTTTAAATGAGTAGGTAAAAGTACATTTTTAGTCCACCACATAGGTCTATTTTATCCTCAATGACCTTGCCTAATTTAAATATGACTCTCTGTACTCGAAGCCAGTGTGCTTCTTATTTTCAGAGCTAAAATTGTTTGTTGAATTTCATTTGTATAACATCTTAAAATGTTTTTAGTGTTTCAAGTTCTTATACTTTTTTAGGCCCAAAGAATTCCCTGCCGTAAGCACCCCAGTAACAGCCTTTCTTTGCCAGTTTTGATCTTGGGTATATGAAAGTTTCATCGAAAACATCCTCTATGCCAGGCAAATGAAAGAAATATTTGCATCGAAAAAATACTCTCCAACCTTATTTATATATTAGTAAATATTTGCCATTTCTGTATAATTGAAAATGCTGACTAGATCTTAAAGTAAACATCCATTGCCAGACTTAAAAAATTTGATGAGATTACAAATAATATATTAGAGAAGTAGAACTTACCCTTGAAATCATAGGGCCAGACACAGAAATACAGTAAGTTACTTATAACACTTTTTCCTTTGCTTCTAATATAGGAAATAAAAAGATAAAGCAGAATAATTTTAGTTATTGATATCCTATGACAGTTAGTGCCCAAAACTAAGATTGTAAAGCTAAACCCTTATTCACTAATGTCAGTACCCTATGTAACACACAGCTTGTCTCTGAGTTCAACCTCACAAGTATAGGGTTTGCTGAAAAATTCAAGGGGTAAATGTCTCCTTAAAGAACAGTGCATTCAAAGCCTAGATACTGATCATTTTGAGAAAACAATACTCTCTTGTGAAACTAAGACTTTTCTTGGTTCCCTAATCCCTGACTCACATGTACTTGTTTAGTTTATCTCTGTTACTCAAAGGAAGCCACAGAGACATGGACATAATCATACTGTTTAAAGATAGCCACTATTTTCCTTCCCTTTGAAAACACTATCTTGAACCTTAGCACTAAATATTAGGAAACCTTGAACTAGTTTATGTACCCAACAGATATTTCTTGAGCCCATCCTAAATGTCCGAAACCGCAGCAGGCACTAAGACTCAACTGGTTCACAGAAACTATATGGGTTTCAGTCCAGTCAAGAGGCAGACTTTAAACAACTAAGGACACAAATACACAACTATACACAGTATTTCAGAGTTTAAAATACAATTTTTTCCTTTTTTATCATTGTATTTTCTGATTATATATTAGCATAATTTAGATAGAAATTAATATATAGTGAAAGAGGGATTGGTCTTCAAGGAAGTCAGCACAAAAAAAGGAAGATATCACAATTGTGGCTGGAGATGAATGTGAAAAAGTCCAGGCCTGAAGATACAGATGCAAATGGCCAGGCCTAAATGCTCCCTGAGGGATAAGCAGTAACTTGGAATTATACTGTAATTAGCACCACTTGTTCCAGGAAATTCAGATAGACATCAGTTATCCAGGTGGGTGACCAGAGTATCTGCACACATCCCTTCTCAAATACACCTTTGTTCTCCCACCTTGCTCTTAAGCTGTGACTTACCTCCCTATTGGATCAATATTAGCTGAGCAGCTATACTTGTAACCCTATAGGTTGATTATAATTTGTCATCTTGCTTTGAAGTCTTATCATGCTTTTGTTCTTCTGTTTTGATTGGTTCTTTCCTGTTGTGTTTTATTTGGTTTTATTATGTGTCATGGTATAGACAGCTTTTTTGAGGAAAATGAGATATTATAGTAGCCATTGTTCATTTCCTGTTATCTGGTTTTAAAGTCCTGTAATGTTTTCATTCTTTTCAATGGTTTTATGCTACTTCGTTATGTTTGCTATTATTGTGTGTGAAGGTATGCTCAATTATTTCAAAGAAAACAAGAGACATTAAGGTAACCACAGCTGATGTCCTGTTGTCTTATTGTGAAGTGCTGTGTTGCTTGCATTGTTCTGCTCCTGTTTTCTTTGTTCTGTTTTGTTTTGTTTTGTTTTGTTTTCTTTAAAATAAAAAAAAGTTTTAAAAATAATAATTTGACCTACTTCACAGCCGCATTGTGACTTTGATGTTTAATCCCTGAGAAAAGGCTTCATTGGCAACCCATTCAGGAACCCGCCTGGAAATCCTGGAGCTATTCTTCTTCCCTGTATTTCCAACAACACACCCCTAACGTCTTCCTTTGGTTTGTGACTTTAGCCCTTGAAGTGGGACCATGAACTTGGCACATTTGATATCTAACAGGTAAGGAGGTTTGTCTGACCTCTATCGTTTTGGAGGTCCCATTGCAATAACTGGAAATAGATAAGAGTTTGCTTTTGTTTCATGGCACTCCTAAAGATTTTGACTGAATGCTGGATTGGGACTCATTTAGCTAATCAAAAGTTGTCTCCCACTCTTTGCTGGCTGTTTATGGTTTTTGGTGGTTGCTTTCATCATGTTAAAAGTTGAGAGCACGGAAGACTGAGATGTCTTCATGTTCATATTTCTTTGAAAGAACATTTTTTATTTTGGCAGGCAATGCCTTGTATTCCTTTCTCGACTTGTTAAACAGTTATGAAATGGTTTCATCTGTTATTACTGTCAGCTCTTTTTTATGAACTTTTTGTTGGTTTGTAGCTTGAGCTTTCCAGTATATCTAAGAATTCAGCTTGAGGCTATGGGACAGGTTTTAGAAGTTCACATCAGTTTGCTTTCCTTCCCCAATGGAAGATCCCTGAAGCCATAGAAAATGAGTGTTCTTCTATAAAGGCACGCAAGTTGGCTTTCTTTTATAGATTATATAATCCCAACCCCTGGGTTAGAAGAGAATTGAATATCATACTCATCCGAGAAGGTACACATGAGGGGTTTGGCCAACCTGGTGCCTAGGCAGTGGTTTCTCGTGTGACCAGAGAGTGAGACCTTCATCCTGAGACACAAGCAAGGAAAAAACTTCTGGGTGACATCAGAAGAAATCACCTGCAAAAGCATGCATATTTATAAACCTAAAACAATATAACTTAAAGGAGCATCTCTGATATGCTGTGAGTCTAAGGTTTAAAGTTAGGTTTACGAAGACTGTGTAAATTCAATATATGCAAAGTAGCTAATATATAAGACTATATAGTATATATTCTTATCTGGATAAGGCTATAAAATTAAGCTTACTGTTTGCACTGAAATACTGGTGATAACTGATCTCCTGGATGTTGGAGACCAAAAAACATAAAGAGGCTAAGACAACAGTCAATATTTTGGCTCTGGCCACCCAAGGTCAACAAAGACTCAGGCCATGAGGGGACTTTGTTTATAGCACACTACTACTCTGGTGAGTCACTCAGTCTCCTGATCTGGGGGTTTACTGGTCCTTCTGATCCCAGAGGAAAGGAGTCAACTTGTGTGCCATGAGCTAAAGAGGGTCACCAGAGAGAAATATCTCTCATACTGCTGTTTATGATGATGATTCAGGCAAAAGATGGGCGATTACTCAGAATCCATGCCTAGTTTAAACTCCAAGAAGACCCAGAGGGACTGCCTTAACTGAGACCCCACTGAATGTGAGGGTATAAAGAAAAATAGCTGATTTAAAGCTTCCATGACTCTTTACTGATAGAACTAGGAAGCAAGGATAAAGGATAAAATTCATGTAAAATTTAAAAATTCACGTAAAGGACATAGGAAAGACAAGGAAAGGAAAGAATGGTCTGCTTCACGATTGACCTTAGGGCCAATCTAAGTAATAAATCAAAGTATAGGGAGGACAAGGGCCAGAACAAATATTCCTTACGGCAATATGGTTTGATCCTACACCAACTTGTGGCTCTGTAGACTACCTGTTAATATTTAACCATGCATACCTGACTGCAAGAAAGAGCAAAAAGGAAACTATTCCAATATCTGTAAGAATCTAAATTTGAAGATTAAGACCAAAGTACTAGCTCCTAGAGTTGAGCCAGTAGGCAATATCACTAAGATGATCTAAAGTAATATTATGAGCCTCCATTTGAGGTTTATGAAGTTGGTCCTGATGACATTTGTGGAGACCAGAAATTTCTCCATCCAGATTTGTATGCAAAGCACCCTGGAGAAGGCATTGATCACCCTCCCTAGATGCAGAATGGCTAAATGGAATTGCAGCGAAGCTCATGGAAGAGCAATCAGCCTCACAGCTGAGCATACTACATGACCAAAGAGCTTGGTGATATGCACTAAGCCAGCCAACAGCTGCCTTAAGGGTGTTGATAAAATTTATCTATCAACATTTGTCTGAGATAAAGTAGTCATTCATGGTTTGGGCAGTTTGGATGGAACCAGCCAGGGCAATGATTGCTGTACTGCTGTAGTTACCTCGGACCCTCTCTTGCTGAGGTTTTTCCTCATTCTTTGCCTTTGCCTTTCTAATTGTTCAAGTCTAGCTGCCAAGTTTAAAGCTGTCTTGATAATTTTTAATAAAATTCAATGAGACTTCATTCTATCATTTTGTCCCTTTTTCCTCTACAAGGATTTCAGATAATGTCTTTAGTATTTATCTACTAGCCAATTTAAGTAGAAGTTATGAAAGATAATATATGCTTACAAGTTAACAAACAAAGATATATATATATTAACCTTAACCATGTGCAAACTTTATGTTCTGAAACTTTAAGCCTTTTTTCCTATGTGAGCCTCAAGCCTGTCAGTCTTTATCTGATAATGTTTTGAGATACTGGGGTTTTGGGGTTTTTTTTTTTTTTTTGAGGAGGGAGATAAGACAAGAGTCTTGCTGTGTAGTTCAGAATGGCCTCCAGCTCATGGTAATGCTCCTGCCTCAGTCTCCCGAGTGCTGAGATGATGGCACGCACACCATGTGTGGTTATCTGGTAATGTTTTAAATTAGTTTGGATACCCTGAAAACATATAAATGATCACTTTATGGAAATCTCAAAAAGAAAGAAAAAGAAATCATGAAACTCAAAAATATTTCGTAAACAATGCAGCTATGTTTTAACCAGTTATTAACACACATTAAACAGACAGATGGACAAACATATAAACATGCAAAAAATTATTCTAAATTACAGTGCACTCTGAGACCTACCAGCCAATAAATGCAATAACACTTTAATGGTATTTAAGGTTGCTACCATAAACAGACTAGTCAGAACTTTTCCTGTAGATCATTAAGTAAAGAGAGCTCTTTTAATAAAACTGAGAAGTGCAAGGTCGTGAGTTCGATCCCCAGTACCAAAAAAAAAAAAAAAAAAAAAAAAACCCAAAAAAAAAAAAAACAAATAAGACCGAGAAGAGAAACAATCTTTATAGCTGTGAAGACAAAGACTTTTTAAGAAGGGACATAGGCTGATAGTTTATCTTACTGAAATAAACCGGTTTCTGTTTACAACTGTTAATAAATTCATAAGCACATCTAGGAATATTTTTTCCATCAGTGTACTTATCTGTGCTATAAAAACCAGTCGGCTTCCCCCCTGGTGCAGCATCGTAGAAGGAGAAGACAGTGAAAGGAGTTAATTTTAAGTTCTGCCTAAGAGCTGAAAAGCTGAAGAGTTTAATCTGCAACTTTTACGTTTATTCTTTGATAGTTTGAAGATTAAATCTATACCAATTTTTAAGAATATGGCCCAGAAATAAGTGAAGATCAGCTTCACTCTGGAAAGGTTGCAAGGAGAGAACATTTTATAATTTTGGAAACTTGGTTTGGAATCCAGCAGCCACAGAGAAGAGAATTTTCTTGAAGCATGAGAAGCAAATCCTAACCATCTCAAGGGCAGAGAGACAACCAAGACCAAAAGCTTTTCCAGGGTGTATCTCCAGTAATTAGTAAAACATGCCTCCCAAGAAAAAAGCTACAACTGACTCCAGCTGCATTGCCAAGCAGAAAAGCAGGAGAGAACTTTAATGACTGCCTGCTAACTTCCTAAGAGAGAGAGAAGCAGAAAATCAAAGGACAGATGGGAGATGCTCCTTTAAGCCTTATAGTTTTGAATTCACACATGTATGTGCTTGAGCCTTTGCAAAAAATACTGATGGGTGTTCATTTTTCCTGATAAATCTGTCCCTGTTCAGTATAACATACTTGCTTGACCATTTGCCTCTAGCTTCCTCAGTTTGTTTGTTTGTTTGTTTGTTTGTTTATTTATTTATTTATTTTTCCTCTTTTAAAAAAAATAAGGCAATTCCAATTGATATAAATCCTTGCAATTTTGGAGCACCCCTCTCTTTCTGGCCACATCCCTTGACAGGTTCCCTAAGTGGCTAGATGTGCAAGAGGCCTATCAGGGAGAACTGAGGGAAGAAGAGGAAACTTCTTGAGGGAAACTTCTTCTGTCTGAATATGGCGAATCTTGAACCTGCAAAGATGTCAGGTAGCGAGATGCATAGTTAATGACCTAATGCCTGTCTCAACTTTTTGCCTACGTGTTCCCAGTCTTCCACATCCAGGGTAACCCCTTGGAAGGCCATGGAGAAAACCATGGGCATTGGAGTCAAATAAGTATCAATAATTTAGTAAGTTGAGATTCAGAAACATTACATCCGGATACCTTAGGAGACAGAGGAAATGTTGCTTAAATTACTGTGTGTGTGTGTGTGTGTGTGTGTGTGTGTGTGTGTACCGGGGATCGAACTCATGACCTCTCACTTTCCAGGCAGGCGTTAAGCTGCTGGGCTAAACCCCCAGACCTAAATTACCTTTTCTACTTGGTTTGATCCACACAGTCTGAATGAAACTCAAAGAGCAAAAAGAAAAGCAAATGAACTGCTTCCACTCACTTAGCAGCCTGACAGCTACAGATTTCTGGGCTGACAAACCTAACCTGTGACCTTGCCAAGACGTGTCAGGTATTAATGTGGCTGCCTGTGCCCCCTTCGTGGGATGAAGAACCAGATGCAATCTTGTTCTTTTTCTGGTCCTTTAAACTGAACTTTAGCTGTAGGCTACTTTATGCTTTCCTAGTTTTTCACCTCACAGTTTCTTGCCCCAGTTGGTGACTTTAAAAATGTTCTCACACAGGGGCACCATTTGTTGCAGTTCATGACAATGGCACAGAGCACGGGATGAAAGATTACCCGGTGTTTGTGTTCAGTTTAATCTCCAAGAAGGCCTAGAGGGGCTGCCTTACCCAAGACCCTCAGTATGAGACAGTTTCAGGAATAAAACAGTCCTGAGCTGAAGCTTCAGTGGCTTTTTATGGGTAGAACCAAGAAGCAAGGACAAAAGACGAAGGACAGCTGTGCAGGAATTCGTGTAGAGGACAGGAGAAGGGTAGGGGAAGGACAGAGTGGTCTGCAACACGACTGACATAGGGCCAATCTAAGCAATAAATCAGATTATCGGGAGAACAAGAGATAGAGCATATATTCCTTACCACAAAATGTTTTAATCCTGCATGAACTGGGACCCTATAGGTTCTTTTAATCTTTATGCATTTCTGGAAGTTCTGGGCTTGTGGCCCCCCAAATCTCTTACCTCTGCATATCCTTTTCATACATACTTCTGGCCAGTGCCCCTCCAGGAAGCGCTCATCACAGTCAAATAAGATGACGACCCATCCTGGTAACTGACACCGACACAGAACCTGAGAACCTTTGCACCTGGTTCCAAAAGTAACTCCTGAGGAGCCTTAGCTGACCTGGATAGACAGCAAGAGGTTAGTTTTGATTAACACAGGTCTCACTCTAACTAGCTCTTAAATTCCCAGCAGAAAAGTGTAGCCAAAAGATGTACTAAAAAAGTAATATGGCAGCAATAAAGGCTGGTTAGAACCAGGGCTCCAGTCACTACACTGACCCCTGCTGGCCAATACTATGGCTCCGTGAGGTTAGTCAGCCACTGAGGAAGTTGCCATAACTCAACAAGAGCCTTTTAACCCTTTAGTTAAGATTGTCGTTCAAAACTGCAGCGCTCTCCATCTTCATCCAGCTAAGACTGCAAGGCCTGATACACTAATAAAGGAAATTTATTGTCCTTAGACAAATGGTTGACACCAAGTGAAAAAAATCATCTTAAAACTACAACACTTCAAACTCATCGATAACCTACGTGGGCGGACGGGTCTAGCACCCAGCCTGTTACAAGCCCTATTCCAATCCCTTAAAAAGTGTCAGAAATGAGCTTCTTTCTTCAATCTGTCTTTCCATTCTATCTTCCCATTCTATGCTCATGCTTTGTTCATGCATGCTTCTCTATTCTCTCCTGGAGGTCAACTACCAAGTGCTCATACAGATAGAACAAATGAGAAATATAACACACTCCTTTTTCCTGGGGCCCACTAGATGGACCTTCTAAAGTGAATTGAAAACTGCAAAACCCCAAACATCACATCTATTCAAGGCCCCTTAGATCAGCTTTCTGGTGAAGTACCCTTGCCGCAGTTTCCTCTGGCCAACCCTTTTCAGCTTGAAGTAGCCAGATTGAAACTTCAGCCACTCTTCCCTAACTGTATGACAGACACCTCTTCAGGTGGGAGGAGTATTGTAGGCAGCTAAATTACATAGAAATTGATATACAGTTGAGACAGGGACTGGTCTCTCATGGAAGTCAGCAAAAAAGTAAACACATCAGAATTGTGGCTGGAGGTACATCTGGAGGCCAGTCTCAGGACGAAGATGCAGTGACCAGGCTTACTTGCCTCCCTAAAGAATAAACAGTAACTTGGAATCAGGCTATCATTAGAACCACTGGTCCAGTAAGTCCACACAAAGATCAGATGCCCAAGTGGATACCCAGAGAGTCTGGACCCATCCCTTCCAAAAAATGCTTTGTTATTTCCATGTACCCTTGCTAAATGACTCATTTCTTATAGGCTCAATATTAGCTCAGTGGCTATATTTGTAATCATATAGGCAATTTCAGTTTGATCCACATTGTACCAACATGGTGACTCTGCTATGTAAATCACCTTGACCTAGAGTCTCAGTGGCCACTCATTTATGACCCCTCCTAAAAACTGAGAAGTTATTCTTCTCTCCTTATTTCAAATAAAACTCTCTTTACTTCTTCCTTCTGGTTCATGACTTCATTCTCCAATGTTATGGGACCACAAACTCTGCATGTTTAAAACCTAATAGGTCAGGAGTTATATTTCTCCTATTGTTATCTTACAAACACTGGTGTTATCTATCACTGAAAGCTTGCAGCTGGCATCATACAGTCTTGGGGACCACGGAATATAAAATACTTTACTGTGCTGGGGACCAGGCTACATGACTGGGGTCCCACGATCTTAGGGCCAGCGTGGCCTGGTCTTAGGAACAGAGAAGTACATGAAAGGCTCATCTGTTTGACTATGCAAAGAAAGCTCATAATCTCAGCATTTCTAAGGCAAGATCACATCTGCTGAGGACAATCTAAATAGTGCGGTCATATTGTGATGGGGAAGGACTTGTTCTCCATTGAATTGCTCCCCATTAAAGGCAGCTGCTGTTTCGTGAAACACATTACCCCTTCCCCTGTGTTCTCTGCTTGCTAACAAAAGTGGGTCAACTGCAGAGATAGTGTGGCTGTCCACTAGAGAAACATTCTTCCTGGTCTCCTTCCACCTTGAATATTGTCTCTTGTCTTTCTTTATTCCCTGTCATTCCACCCACAGCTTTCTGGGGATCTGATCAACCCCCAGCAGTACAGTTGTCACTGTCAGCACATAACTAAGCTGCCCACTCTTGGCACACAAGTTAAATTGCCTCCATTGTTGGAAATACAATGGTAGATTTCAGTGACACTCTAATGCCTCAGATAGATAACAATACACTAATACCTCAGTTCACAAATGCTTCTGTTGGCAAACAGTTTGTTTTGCCACTGAATTTGGTTTGCCAGCAGAAGCATTTGGTAAACTTTTCTTCTGTTTGTGATCTCAGTATTAGATGCCAAACATAACTGCAGCCACCTGAGCATAAACTTGGCCATCTTCTCCAGGATCATGCAATGAATTAAATCAATGTATAATTTGGCCTGAAGTATTGAAATTATTTTCTACAGAATAAAAAAATAGACAAACTGAACATTGTGAGTAAATGTAATGTAAAGGAAGAGGTAGTCAATAGCCCAAGTCATGATAATAGCCTGTAGGTTACACTGATTACCTTTCATCAGAAGTGCAAATATGAGTAATATAACTAAATTTGTGAGAAACAGAATAACAAAGGAAAACAATTACAGCTTCATTGATAATGCACAGTGGTAGAATAAAGTAAAACTTGGTTAATTATATAGATTTGGTTTACATTTGGAGGTAATATTTAGAGAACTGAATGGTAAACTGAATTTGGAGGGATAAGACAGAAGAGTCAAAAATGATTTCAAATGCATAGACTTAAGTTGGATTTATGGTTCAGTGAGTGTGATTTTCTGCAGGAAAGTTAAGATCACTAATTCTCCCGAGGCTGACATCAGGGCCAGGTCATGCTACACCAGACTGCCCAGTTCTCCTTGACATCTGTATTCAGGGTTCTTAATCATAACTGTTCGTACAGGTATCTAGGAATTCTTTTTAAGTAACATACCACGCTTACTCCCCTAGCAGGTTTGCCACACCTTAATCTCCTGCCTTAATGGGAGTCAGCAAACCTGCTCCATAAGGATGGGTTAAATTTTTATATGAGCTTAGGGAACCTCTCAGACCCAGCCCGGTGATGTAACCCACTTTGTGGTGAAGTATGAAGTCACTAGGCATTAGGAATTTTATTAGAAAGAGTGATTACAAAAATGAGAAAGAAGCAACTGGCATGGGATATGTAGAATCTATTACAATAGCAAGAGAGTTCTGGTCGGCAAATCTGCAAGCTCCTCACAAGGTAGAGAGCAAAGGGCCTTTCTTGATTAGATGGAATAAAATAAGTTAAAAGGGATGATACAGTGAGATTAAAGGAAGATAGCAAGTCAGAAAATGTTTTACTCACAGGCTAGACTGTTCTTGGGAAGGGTGGGTCAGTGTGATGTTATTTCAATTTTAAGTGCCTGGGGAAAGGAGAGAATTTTAATAAAAGTTTGGTTAATGTAAATTCTGTTCCTATTGGTCTATAGAGACAAGCAGTTCTGATAATCATCTAAAAAAACCACAAACAAGAAAAGAATAATGTAAAAGGTCATACTGGATTTCTAATAAGTTTAAAATAAAAACAAAAATAAAAGAGATACCATAGTTGGAAATTTTTCCCACCTTTATTTCTGGATTACCAAGGGCCAAGTTAAATTCAACAGTGTCATTTCTGATATGTTTGAAGAATATTGTGCATGTAAGACTGTTTGTATAATAAAAAAGACATTTGATAAGTAATTTTCCCTTTTAATTATTTCTAAGAAGCATATATAAAATTCTTAAAGTTAGACTACAAAAAGGCACTTTAAAATTATTTTTTAGTTTAAATGAAAAGAAACAAAAACAAGAATGTAAAAAAATACCTTACTTATAAAAACAGCCTCGTAATCAAATTTTAATTAAAAGAACTGCAAGCTAAAAGCTATACCAGTGCTTAAAACTCAGGATACATTTTGATCCAGATTATACAAAAATAAATAAAAAAATAAACTGGAGCTAAGCAGAATTTTTAAAAGGAAAGAAAGTAAAGTGCAGAATTCAATAAGAAACTGTTTTGTTTATCACTTCGGAGACTGAAATTTTTTAAAAAAAGCTTCAAGGGAGTTGCTCTCCTTTTGTTCCCACCTCTCTTGTGTTACTGCATTTTACAGGTAGACAAGAGGAGAGATGCCTGACTTGAATTTTTTTTTTTTAAAGACTGAGTTCCCCTACATAGGCCAGGCAAACTTTCAACTCCGTATGTAAACAAGGTTGGCGTCATCCTCATGTCCGTTGTTGGCCTCAGCCACCCGTGTGCTGGAGTCACAGGCATGCACCACCTTACCTGGCCTGGTTTGAAGCTATTCACAAACAGTCACTAACTGGAAAGTGTCCTGACGCTACTCTTGATGATGCAAAAGTTAGCTGACCTAAGAAATCCATAACAGTGAAGAAAATAACTATCGATGGGGAAGAAAAGATTTTAACATTAGGCCACAAACCTAATACAAAGTTAATAACCCAGATTTTATTTTTCTATACTAACTTATTTATTTTAATCACATCTCAATTTTAACAGCCATTTATAAGGGGGTAATATTTTTTTCTACCTAGAAAGACAATAGTGAAGGAGAATTAACTTAATATGTGAAGGCCTTTGTAATTTCAAGTTATCCTTAAATCATTCCTTTCAACCACTCTGGGAAGGAGATATAACCAATGCCACACTTTAAAAGCCTATTAATTTCTAAAGTCAGAAAGATATAAAAAAAAGGCATGTACCTGCCTTGAGAGAATTTTGTTTATTGCTCTGCCTTGTAGAAGGTCCCAAGCTCAGATTTAATGGTTTGTCTGCCCTGCTATCAAAATATATTTAAAGTCACATACTATAAATTAGCCTGAAAATGATAATACTATTTTCTTCCCCTTGTCTAGCTCTCAGTACTAGGTTTTTATTCTGTGTGACCACAAACCATAAAGGATGTTTTTCCTTTTCTTTATCATTGCAGTTAACCATATAACCTCTGCTGGGAATGCTTCTTTTATCATAAGTTTAGCCAGTTTCCTGAGTCCTCTGCTTAACTAGATCTAAACTTGGGCTTCCCTCTCTGTCCTTGGGGGATCCAGTTTGAACAAGAATCCTGCTATGTCCTTGGTTATACGTCCCCCTCTTTCCCTTCAAGAGTCTCAGTTAAATTAGACTGAATCACACTGAAAGACCTATTGCAGTGATCTTGTATGAGTGCTCACTAGAGAAACAGATTCATACAAGTAGGTAAGGATTTATGAGGTGAACTTATGATGCCCACTGGTAGAGTCTGGTGTGGAAGTGTGCAGACGGACCATCATTGCCCTGGAGATCTGGAAGCCGAAGGCCTGAAGCTCGCTTTGGGGTCCCGTGCAAGTCCACATCAGAGGCTGAGGAGTCCCTCTGAGTTCCCTGGCAAAGGCGCTCCTCCAGAGAATTAGAAATGAGACTTCCTTCTTCATGCATCCAGGCCGCAATCCTATTTCCTGTTGCCACTTATGCCCAGGATGGGTCTCTGTCATCAGCAAATCCACTCATCCACACCCAGACCTGTGCTGAGCCAATCTGCTGGGCATTTGCTACTCATGTGGACACAAGAGTTAACAGCCGCACTCCTCTAAATCTCCCCTGTTTGCCCATCCTTAAATAAAGTCTACTTTGCCAAAATTATCAAGTGGAGTGAATATTTCTTTCCTTTAACACTCAAATGTACCAGTCACTTACAAGGAAATGCTGCTCCCTGTCTGAATTTTTATTCCTCAGGGCCTGGAATGTGCTTAGTCCTCAGCAGCTGGGATTCCGCATAACTCTACGTCATCACCATGATGGTACTGAAGCAGGAACACTTCTGGGGCCTCCTGTCGAAAGTTCAGTTAATTGCTCAATTCACTGACTGAGTATTCCAGAGCACTTTTCCTAACTTCTGTTGTATTAATATTCTTTTCATTAAGGTAGCATTTATTTCCTTATTTTTTTCTTCCCCTGAATACCTTTCCATATATCTCCAGATCCCATTTGTAAACAATCCACACAGCAACAATGCACTTCAAGGTTATTTTTCATGGCAAACTCAACTCTCATCTTGGTTTGAATAACCACCCACTATGTATATGTCTGCATTTGACATATACAAAGAAACTTTTGGCTAATTTTTTCATGAAAATGGGTGAAAAGGAAAGGGTATTCTTAGTAGGGAGGTCAGAGGACCAATGAAAGATCTTAGGAAAGCTGAATTTTATAAAATATAATGAGTAAAACACAAACATATAACCAGAAACAACTTTGTTTTGATGATAAAAAAAATTACAATGACTGTATTAAATGGAAGTTCTTAATTCTGATTAAGAATGGTTAAGTGAAGGAAATTTTGTATGAGGTACAGGAAAGCTGAGGAAGTGTCAGTGTCATGAGTATATTTGTCATTTAATGATTACAAGAGCAGATGCAATCAGAGGGAAAGCAGTTATTTTTGTACACTAAACCTATTCACAGCCCCTATAGATTCCAACATTTTAGAGATGTGCTGCTTAATGAACCTCTGTCATACAATTTAATTGTCTCAAACAAATCATGCATTCATTTATATTTCTCGCCTAGATAATCCACACCAAGGTTTATTAAGTAGATGTAGCATTTCATCATGAAAACAACTTCAGAGTCAGGAAATAATACATTCCTGAATATAATGGCCACATCTGTTAAGTACCCACTAATCCATTTTGGTAAAAGTAGCTATAAAATGTAAACCACCATTTGCATAAATGGATTACACATATAATTGGTTTGCAAAAGTTTCTTTAAAGAGTTTACCTCTTTATTTTCTCTGGGTCCCTTTATGCATTAATGATTTGTTACCCAAAACACTGTAATGCTATTCTTTTTTCAAATAAAGGCATTTATTGATTTAACTAACAAAACATAGTTACTCTGGGACCCAAGCAGAAACCTCCATAGTTATAAAGATAGGCAAGAAAGAAAAAATAAATAAAAATCCTGTAAGATGATGAAATGTCAAGTAGCATCTAAAATATTTTGCTTCTTTCATGTTCAAAAGTAGAAACACAGTGTCTTCCAAATGCAGATGTACCAAAAGGCAAGGGCTGTTCAAGTATGTTCCTTCTCCTTTGTTGACCTTCCTTTCATGCTATCCTGTGGAGTGCCTTAACGGGGGCTACAGACAATACTAGTAGAAGAGATGATTGTAAATTAATGTCTCAATGGTACCGAAGCCCTACGATGTTATGACTTGTTTTTTAGCCAAAAGGCTCTTGAGGAATGTTATTGGAAAAATTACAATCTTGTTGAACAGATCACTAATAGAGAAAATCAAACCCGGCAGTTATTCTGGTAGGAATGACAGGCTCAGGGGGGAGAGAGGGAGCAATGTTGGGTCAAACCTTTATAATAGCTTTTTCTACAGGAAAATGATGTTTATTTCTCTTATTTTGCTATGAATTTTTAATGTAAATCAAGTCAAGAAAGTGGGAAAAATTTTCCTCTAAGTGTTTAACTGTAAAGGAAGCATATTTCACTTGAGTGAAATATTCCCTCAAAGCTGCTTTTTTTTTTTAACTCTTTCAATATACATGAAGTAGGAATAGAGAGAAAAGTTTAAGTTTTAAAGGAGGGAAAAGTTTAAATTTGTTATTCTGTTCACTAGAAATTATCTCTTAATAATTCTATGGTATTGCATTTAATGTAGCCATAATTATACAATATCGCTTCAGAATTTTTCACCTCTTTTTGACAACTTAACATGATACTTTACTTTTTTTTAACATGTATGGTTATGTCCAATTTGTAAATAATCTGAGTGTACTGATGCTTAATACTATGCAGCAGCCATATCCAACTGCAACCTACCATTCTAATGTCCCACTAATATCAAAATATTAAAAAGTAAAGAAAATGTGTAAGTGATATGCATTAACTGTTTTGTATATTTTATGTGGGACCCAAAGCAATTTATCTTTACTAAAAAAAAAATTAAAGAGGACAAAGAAAGAATATGCCACAGTGTGAATATACCTGGAGGAATATTTGCTTCATATTTCACTTTGAGAGTAATATAATGAGAAGATGTTATTTATAGAAAACCTAACATTTGAAGACAAACTGATATAGAAATTCAAAGTTTCCTCTGGAATTTAAATTGATATGCTCCACAATGAAAGAATGAGTTATTTGGATTAGCTGATTTTGACAGCATACATACAAATTTAAATGAAAGTCAGTGTGGAGCATTAGGCAGCACAAATTCAGCTCATTATGAGAACGTACTTAACATTCTATGCCTTTAAATTTAATTTACAAATATTTTCTAATATAACTTCATGTCAATTAATCTTGAACTTATATAATTTTTATTCCCTCAATTTAGGAATAATTTTATTCTAATTCACAAGACAATAAGACTTATTTTACTGCAGTAATAAATAATGATTTTTAATTGAAGGAAATTTCAGAGATACTGTACAATAGCAGCTAGTTTTAAAAAATGCAACTAAATTTAAATTTATCATAAATATATCTATCAAGCTTGGCTATCATTTTTTATATAATCTAAAAAAACTTCAAATAAATTTTTTTTATTTGAATCTTTTTTTCTAAGCTCAGTCTGTCTCAGAATTGAGAAAGTGCTGCCTGCCATGAGTGTCATATCCTAATTGACTGAAGGTGCTTAACAAAGGCTAAAGCTCGTGCGGTCACAAACCAAATGACATCAGGGTACCAACACAATGCATTTGTTGCCTCTAGAGTTTCTTGAGGAAAGAGATTCTAAAAACTAGCTTTGTCTGTGCTTTATATGACTTTCAGCAGCCACTGTACCTTGCACACAGAAAACATTAGATGAATGAATTTTTTACATTGTACTGGGTTTCTATTCCTTAATAACAGATTGCTACAATATTTTCCCCTTTTCCATATGTCTTAGTTATTTTCCCCTTGCTGGGAAAGTATCCAACAGGCACAAGCTAAAGAAGGAGACGTTTATTCTAGCTTGGCATTGGCAGAGGTTTCGGTCCGTAGTTTGCTGGCTCCAAGGCAGAGTAACAAGGCCGAGGGGCATGGCAGAGGAAGTCTGCTTATAGGGGGACAGGCAGGAAACAGGGAGCGGTCAAAGGAGGGCAAAGAAGATACAGCCTTCTAGACACCAGGACCCATCTTCTGCCACCAAGCTTCAGTCCCAACATCCACTCTGCATGTGAGATACATCACTGTGGTGATGTATCTCACATGCCCATGCTCCAAGAACCTTTCAAAAGCCTCATGTGCGAGCCCTTAAGGCTTTGTCTGGCCAGCTAGAGACAAATAATAATTACACTGTGGTTTTAGTTACCTGTGGTCAACTCTTGTCTAAAGTTATTAAGTGGAAATTCGTAGAAATAAACTCATAGGCTTTAAACTGTGCACCCTTCTGAGTCATGTGGTGAAATTTTATGCTGTATTGTTCTGTCTTCCCTGGGGCATGAATCCTCCATTTCTTTACTTCTGCATATTTTACACGTTGTCTATCAGTTACTTACACAGTAGCTGTCTTAGATATCAGATTGATTACCATACTATCACAGTGTTCATATGTAAGTACAATACAAAAAAATATTTTGAGAGAGGGAGATAAAGACAGATATGAGACCACATTCATGCACTTGCATTATTGTATATATTGCTCTGCTTTCCTCACATTGGAACAAAGTGCTCAACAGTCTCAATTTAAAGGTGGAAATGGCTCTTCTGGTTCATGGCTTCAGAGGTTCCAGTCCATGGTTGACTAACTCCAAGGCAAATCCCTCTTGGATGAAGGGCGTGGTGGAGGAAAGCTGCTCACGTATGATAGCCTGAAAGCAGAGCACAGAGGCTAAACATCCCCAAGAGCTGTTCTCCCAGAGGTGTTCTCCCCGACAGGCGCCGGTGACCGATTCCCCTACTGGGCTACCCGCTAATACCACATTCAGGCACAAATGTCAGTAGATCAACCTGCTGCAGAGCACAGCACCTCCGTGATCCAGCGGTCTCTCACGCTAGTCAAACTGGCAGTGAAGTTAACTGGCATCTGGTATACCGTTAGAATTGCTGCATTTTATTATTAGTTATTATTGATCTTTTACTTGCTTAATTTATACATTCAGTTTTATCACAGAGAGATATATAGAGATGTGTCTATAATATAAGACTTATGTGTGCTGTGGTTTAAATCTGGAGGCTGCCTCAGAGCCTAATGGGCTCATCGTTGGGTTTTTGTGAGGTAACTGGATTCTGGGTGTGTGATACTGGATTAATCTCCTGAGGGGCTTATAGCTGGGTGTGATTTGGGAGGTAAAGCCTGGTCGGAAGAGATGGGTCAATGTAGGGGTCATCTGTAAGGATATGTCCTTCTTACTCCTTAATCTTGCTCTGCTTCCTGCCTGCCCTGCCCTGAGCAACTTCCTCTGTGACACCTTGCTGCCCTGTCACCCTGCCTTGGAATCAGCTGACTATGGACTGAAACCTCTGTAAACTACAAAGCAAAATCAACCTTCCACTCCTTAAGTAGTGCATGCTGGATATTATCTCAGCGATAAGGGAGTGACTAAGACGCCTGTGTCTGTGTGTGTGTGTGTGTGTGTGTGTGTGTGTGTGTATGGTCTGGCACTATGTCTGGTCTCTGGTGTACATGGATAAGAAGCAGATACTGTGCAAACATAGCAACTCTAAACAACATCCACTGATTGCCTTGCAATACGGGGTTCAGGGCTCTGAGTAGAGTTCATCTGGCTGTTTCATAGAGCATCTCACATAACTGAAATTTTGACCTTGCTGTTTTCCCTCACAAGGCCAACAAGAGAAATTTTGCCTCAGTGAAAGTACTTCTGCAAAAATTATGCTAGGCCCACTCAAAATAATCTCTTTTCATTAAGGCAAACTAGATGTTTAAACTTTAATTCCATCTTCAAAAGTTCCTAATATCGCCATATTCTGTTATCGAGCAAATCATAGGTCACAGCTACAATTCAAAGGACCTAAAACAGGGGTAGTAACCACTTGGCCTATTACAATATCTGTCTGCTACAGAAGTGACCTGATTTATCAAAAGCATTGTGAGGCCAGGCAAGGTGACACAAACCTATAATCCCAGCAATCTGTGCCACTGAGGCAGGAAGGTTGCAAGTTCCAGCCTCGCACAGGCAACTTTGCGGGATAGCAAGACCTCATCTGAAAATAAAAGCTAAAGAAGGACTGGGGATGTAGCTCAGGACAGAAGCCCTTGGTTCAGTCCTAATTACTGAAACAAAAAATGCATGAGTTCTGTAGTTAGACAAACAGCGGTTTTGTCACAGTATATGTGACTTTGGGCAAGTCATTTAATGTCTTTACTTCTGCATTTCTTTATCTATAAAAAGTATGAGCACATTAATTCTGTATCACTATCACTGTGAATAAAATGTTATGAGTAGGAATTTATAAATTGTAAGGAAAGGCATTTTTGTAGTTGGGTCATTATGTACGGACTCAGAGAATGATTAGTCTTGACTTGTCATGTGTTAATTAACTGAAAGAGTCAAACCTAAAGTAAAGTAATGTCACTGATCCATTGTGACCTTCTGCACTCAGGTTTCAGCTGAAAAGTTAAAGATTACCAGTTGTACAAGAGAAGGAAAGATAAGCTACCAATTGAAACCTATTATTGATTAAATTCAAAGATTATTCTATAGAAACAGAGATAGAAGTGAAGGTTTCGGTGGAGATAGAAATAAAGATGATGATAGAGTTTGTATTGGAAACCTTCTGTCACTGTGGCAAAATGCCCAAGGTAAATCACATTGTCTTAGTTACTTTTATTGTCAGTAAAACAAGATACCCAATACCAGCAAATTAAAGAACATTTATTTTACTTTGTAGAGGTTTCAGTCCATGGTTCTCTGACTCCAAAGCAGGGTGGAATGGCAGAGGGGCACAGCAGAGGAGAAACAGCTCATGACAGGGTAGCAGGAAGGGGAAGACAGGAGAGGGCAATGGAAGGGAGAGGGGAGAGAGCAGCAGGAAGAGACAAACCCTTCCAGAACATACCTACAGCAAGCCCCTCTGCTGACCACATCCCACCTCCTAATAGCAAACCAGTTACACACTCATCAATGTAGTAATTCACCAATGAATGTCACCATGTGATCCAATCACCTCTCAAAACCCTACCTGTGAGTGCATATAAAACATAACAACTTGTAAGGAGACAAGATTCATTTGGATGAATGTTTTCAGAGCTTTTAGTCCATGGTCACCTGGCCTCATTCCCTTTGGGCCTGTGGCGAGGCAGCACATTGTGGAAGAGCACGGAGCAGAGCGAGGTACTCATCACATGGTTACCCGGAAACAGAGAGAGAAAGGAAAGGGCCTCATAGTCAATATCACCTTCAGTGATCTAACTGCTCCCTCTAAGGCTCCCTGACCTCCCGGTGGCACCGCAGGCTAGGAAACAAGCATATAACACACAGGCCTCTATGGGACACTTCAGAATCAAGTTACAGGAGAGAGAGAGCTACAGATGATGTTACAGATAAAGATATCTGTAAGATGCCTCATAGAGATATAGATAATATAATAATATATGTAGAGAGAGGGAAATATCATATTCCTACTTTACCTTACAAAATTTAATCTATGACTATAAGATAAATTGCCACACATATTGAGGACAAAAAATTTAAATCCAAAAACACTTTTAAGTGACTGTTCTCCACTTGAGCAACTTATTTAACCTCTGTACTAATTGTAACACCTTTGTGAGTTTTATAAACAGTGATTGAAGTAAGATTTGTAAACATTTTTTATATTCTTAAATTCAACTAATATTACCTAGTATCATCGTAAGTATCATTTTTCATTGCAGTAAAGTCATAGATGTTTGGAACTGAGATTCCATTGCAAGTTCTGACCATGGGTAATTATCTTTCCACCACGCCATTGTGGAACCTACAGATTTTGTTTGACACTAAAGGTCCGACAGGGAAGAGTGCCCCGCCCAGCAGTGTGCCTACTTAGGAAACTCACTATTGAAGCTTTAAGTCACTGAGCCACACTCTTTCAAGCAGAGATGGAAGGGGCAGCAAGCATGGAGAACAGGAGGAGAATCAAGAAGTCAAACCACACTATCCTATGAGTCTGGGCGGGTGCTGGGATCCAACAAGAGCAATACACCAACCCCAAGTAAGCAACAAAGTAACTAAGTGTTTGTATTGTTTGAGTGACCTTGCAGGCCTAAGGCTGGTAGTCTAAGCATGTATTTAGGGATAACAATATGCATTATAGCAACTGTGGGGGATTTCTTTCTGTCTTGTTTTTGAAATCTAATGTTTTGTTCCATTTGACTATTCTGTTTCATTCCTGTATCTTGTAACCTGAGCAATATTTTGAAGTTAACACTATGCAATATAACAACCACCCTTAAATTCCTATCATCTTGTTTTGAACACTTGTATACCTATTGCAATCCTTTGTTGTTGTTGTTGTTGTTGTTGTTGTTTGGCTTTTGCTGTTGCTGAGGTTTTTTTATTTGTTTGTTTCTTGATTTTTTTGTTACTTCTTTTTCTTCTTTAAACTAAAAAAATTAGAATAAGTAAAAAGCAGAGATAGAGATTTTGGAGTTTAATAGATGGAGATTCTCAGGATCTACAGCCTAGAAAAGCTCATTTCTGTTCAGTCAATATCATAGATCTTTGTAAACGGCCTAGGGTGCCATTTGTTTCAGCAACTGTCATAGAGAAAATCAAGGACTCAGTTTTTAGAGAACTGCATCTAGCCTGATGCCCGGTTCTCTTCCTTCTCTAGGTAACTATATTTCTAACATTTTAATGACGCTATGTTTTCTCATGAAATCTGTCCTTACTCTCTTCCCTTCTGTTGTGGATTACAAACTGTGGTCACTTTAACACCAGCTGAGCTGCATCAGCATGGTGCTGAGTGCAGATGGCCCACCTGAAAACGTCACCAGCATTAAAAGGAGATGTGGAAACAAAGAGTATAGCATAGCATTGTGGGTTCTCCTAGGTGTTGCTGTTATTTGGAGCAATTGGTTCTCCTGGAGGAGCTTGTCACGGTTAGCTTCCCTGATATAAATTCAGCTGTTATCATCGGAGGACCTGGGAACCTTGTTGCTCAAGATGGCTTTGGTTCACCTTTGGGGAGCTTTGATCCTTGCTTTGAGCATCATTCCTGGCTCCAGAAGGGATGATGTGTTCTGTTTAATCTCCAGGAAAAGTTCCTGATATATGCTGGTTCCTGATATATGCTCAGCTGTTCTCATTGTCAGAGGAGCTCAGGCCCTCGCTGGCACTGAAGATGGCTGTGGTACTTTTCGGGGGAGTCTTGGTCCTTATTTTGAGCATTGCTTCTTGGATCCAGTGCAGAACCCTCAAACTACTGGCACAAATCCTTCATCCCACTGGAATAAACTTTCTAGCTTCCACCACTGACCTTTGGGTCTTCCCAGAGCGGATCCGTAAAACAGACTTGCATGAGTCATTGTTGTGGGCTGTAGGCCTCCATTTGGACTTGTGGGACGCATTGTCATGATGCTAGGTCTTCAGCTGGACTCATGCAAGACATTGAAGTGGGACCCAGGCCCTCAGCTGGATTTTTCTAAGTCATTAATACTGTGGGCAGATTTTCTCCACTTTCTTGTACTTAACTCTGGGTAACCATCATAAAACAATATTACGAATTCTGTTTCCTGTGTATAATCTTTCTCCTAGAAACCCCTGACAAAATTACCTCCTCTTCTTTCTTTATTTCTTTCTTTGTATCCTAGGCTAGCCTTGAATTCACAGTGACCCTCCTGCCTCAGCCTCCTGAGTGCTAGGATTACAGATGTACAGTACCATGCCTAGTATCCCCTTCTCTTTCATTTTTAAGCCAGGTAAAATACTTCCAAACGAATAAATCTCTAGTGAGGAATGTGGCACACAGCTACAATCCAAGTACTCTGGAAGGTGGAGGTATGAATATCTCAAATTCTAGACATGCTATCTCAGAATAAAAAATAAAAAATATAGGACTGAGGACTTAGGTCAGCAGAAGCCTCTGAATTCAATTCCCAGTGAGATGTTTTTAAATGTTCCAAATAAAACATAAATAATAAAACATAAAGTGATACTACTATTTCAAAATTTGCTGTATTTCAGTAGCACAGGTCCTTGGGATAAGAATAAAAAAGCCACTAATTTAAAATGAATCAGCTTTCTACACATTATGTTAAATATTTAATTACCTAGTATATTGGTGGTTGCCTACGTTACTTTTCTCATGTTGAGACAAAAACACAAGCTTTTGGTAGCTTGTATTAAGAGGCCAACACACACATGTTAAGGGGGTAAAGTTTATTTAGCTCACAATTTGTAGAGGTTTCAGGCCATAATCAGCTGGCTCCAAGGCAAGATGGCATGTGGCAAAGGGACAACTGTTCAGAGTGGCAGAAAAAACTAAAAGCAACAAGAGAGAAGGGAGGGCACGCCTCTTTCTGTGCCCTATATTGTGTGTGAGCTACTTGCCTTAGGGTGGGTACAGCACGCATACCTTTAATCCCAGCATTCAAACATGGATCAATCATGAACTCTAGATTAAACACCTCCAGAAAGACTGCATGATTACATGAGGCTTTTAGGGGACAGACAGACACAAAACATAACAGTGATAGATTTCTCTATGCAAAACACTGATACAATTTATACTCAAATTTGTCTTAGTGATCAATTTTGATATCTTAAATTCCTCCATTAAGTATAAGTTAAAAATAGTGTAAGACAGGAGAAAAAAAACCCAAAAGTCTTATCCGAGGTGGATTCCTGAATAACAGTATAGGAATCTAAGCAGCCACACTGATAAATTTGGAATTTAATTAGCTGAGCTCAGGACCACTTGTACACAACACCCCCCTTCCATTTCAGAATCCAAACAAGTGGCACCCAACTGGAAAATTACAGAGTTTGTTTTGTTTTGCTTTGTTTTGTATTGTTTTGTTTTTAATTTGAAAGAGAATAAAACAAAAGGGGGCAGTACAGAGCAGATCAGAACAGGATAACATAGGCAACACAGTACTTTACATTAAGACAACTGGACATCAACAGTAGCTAACACCATATATCTTACTCTGCTATAGTTGAGCATAGTTTCAAATACAACAATATCAAAGGTAACACAATAGTATAAAGCCATGCATAGAGAGAAAGAATTACAGGGCTTCCTGAACCGAATAACAGAAAATGATCAATGGGTACTATAATATCTCATTTTCAATTAAAAAAAAATTTTGTTTGAACTATCATACATATTCAAATTCCAATAAGACACAATGTGATAGATAGAACCAATGGTGGTAGAACAAAAAAAGCATGGTAGGACTTCTAAGAAGGATAATATTAAATAAGCAATAGCTGTCATAATGTTTTCTTCAAAACAGCTGTTCATATTATCACATATGACATAGTCAAACAAAACAGGATAAAACGATTCCAACTGATGATTGAAAACTTTGAAAGACTTCAAAGCTATGAGATGGGGACTCATGCTTACCATAAAGTCTTATATACTCTTATCAAATCTCATACTAAGGAGACTATATAGTATTTACCCTTGTGAGTTTGGTTTATTTCGCTTAAGAGAATGGTCTCAAGTCGTGTCCATTTATTTATAAATATCTCGATGTGATCATTCTTTATAGCTGAGTAGTACTCCATTGTATAAAAATGCCACAACTTTTTTATCCATTCCTCAGTTGATGGGCACTTAGGTTGCTTCCAAGATCTGGCTATTACAAATTGT
>PVJX010006239.1:0-79106 GCA_004027295.1 Dolichotis patagonum
CTGCCACCACCTCCTTGCAAAATGGCCCCTCTGAGCATACCAGTCACACCCCCCAGGGGGGTGCCCATTACCCAGAGAAGGGAGGCAAAGCTCCCTGATGCTCCCCACACACCTGCCTCTTGCCCCCACCCATGCCTTTCATCATATGAGGCCTCTGGCATGGATGCCTCTTTCCCACTTCCCATCTCCCTTCCCTTTGCCTCAGTGGCCCACACTTATCATTTAAAATGTAAATCAGAGTTTAGGTAGATGATTCCTGGGGACCCCGTCTGTTCTAAGTTTCATGATGCTAATGCCAAGTCTTGATAATCAAATCCCTCTGGATTCTGCAGTCACCTTCTTTCGTGGACCCTGCAAGGATCCGTAGGGATCCTGTGGTCCAGTTGAAAACTCTGAGGCCCTGAGAGGGAAAGGGATTTGTCTAAGATCACACAGCACATGGTCAATGGCAGAGCCAGGACAAGAACCACACAGCTGCCTCCCGGGGCTCTTTCTTGGTGTCATGCTTTCCATCCAGGTCCTCTCATGCCCATAGCCATGTCATCCCACAAGCACCACTGCCCACTGTGGCTACCACCTCCACTCACTCGAGCCAGGCCCACACCTCCCTGCCTTGGTTCATGCTGCTGCAAGGCCAAGCACACAGCTCCACTCGACTCCCAGGGCTCTCCGCCTTCAGGAAGCCTATCCTGGTTATCAGCCAAACCCATTCATGCCCTCTACCCACACACACATGCGCACGCGCGCGCACACACACACACACTCCCCACACCACCCATAGTTGTGAAAACCAGCAACTCCACTCATGTGATCAATGTCTCGGTCAGTCTCACCAGGCAAGATGTCCACTCCTCAGGACCAGCTGGTGTCTCTTCATCTTCCTCCTCTTCTCCTCTTCCTCCTTTAGTATCCTCTAGCTCGAAACACTGCTCTGGGAAACAAAGTATAGCCAAAAAAGCATGGGATCAGAGGTCAGACAGATGGACATTCAATACTAGTGAACCTTAACCCATCTGAGCCTCAACTTTCCAAATCTGTAAAATAGATCTGACCACCCGGGGTTGTTACAAGGACTTGCGCAGATTACAAACATAGCACTTAGTAGGCTCTTCAACCATGGTTCCCCTCCCCACTGGCCTTCCCAGTGAATCCCAGGACCCTGGAAGGAGCAGGCTCCTCTGGGCTAGGAGTTGGGCAGACGTACTCACACTTTCACCCCCATCCCCAACAGGCTATGAGCAGCCTGTGTGCAGAAGCGTGGGGCGTTTCCAGCCCCCCTCCCCACCCCCAACAATCTGCTTTAACCTTCCTATCACAAATGCCTTGTTTATCTCAATATCATCCGTTTTACTTTTCCGTTCGTGAAAAAAAAAAAATCACAAAAACAGATTTAGGAGGAAAAGAAGTCTTTAATGAGTAAAACTGTCTGGAGCCCTGTTTCTTTCTCGGGAAAAAGTGGCTGTGAGTCTGGCATAAGAGAGGGAAGCTCAACAGCTTCACTTCACTGCAGCTGCCAGAAGAAGTGCATTTCAGAGTAGAGCAGAACCTCCAAGTTAAACAGTGCGTCTCCCAGCCAGGCGCTTCCTGTACCCAATTCAGCTTGGCAGGTGACACCCAGCTCAAGCAGAGATGCAGCCCAGTGTGAGCAATTCGAGGCTCCCTGCTCCCACCCAGCCTCCTGCAGAACACAGCCAGCCCTGCCGGCCTGGCAGCGCCGGCCTCGAGGATGCAGGCTCCAAGACGCAAAGGAGCCAGCTGGGAAGGAGGTGGATGGGGACCAGGACCCCTCCCAGCTACAGAACATCACAGACTGGCGCACCCCTCTCCCTTGGTGATGCTAGTTTGGCATAAAGGTGAAAGCCAAGACCTGGTACTCAAACAAAAGCTCAGAAAATCTGCATTTTTTTTCCTGCTGCCTTGAAAGGTGTCGCTTTGGAGGCCCACTCTGGATAAAATCATAAGGTCAAACTCCCCCCACCAAAAGCATAAGGAAAGCACTAAAAAAAACAGAAAGTAGCGCCTGACCTTCAAATATGTACAACTGAAACAGCTCCAAGACTGAGAGTAGGCTGAAGCAGGAGGATGGTCCCCTCCCTTGTCCCAGATACCATACTTCTTCCAATGCAGTTTGCTGGCTCAACTGGCTGGCATATGAGCTCTTCAGCCTCTCTGTCATGAGCTGCTGTTCCCCGATACTGTGTTCTCATGGTTAGGCCTCAGCACTTGCTTCTGTGGTATTTCTTCATGTTAAACTCACCTTGGCTTCCAGCCTGCTGAGATCTTTCTGGACTTTCATTCTGCTCCCTGAGCTTTCTCTGTCCCTCAGAGCTTCTGCCACTTCCTCCTGTCATAGGCCAGCCCCACTCTGTGTCTCCTTCTGAGGCCGGAACACAGATTGATGGGAACAGGATGGAAGGCAGAGGCTGTGGGAGTCTCGAAAGGCTTCCCACAGAGGGACTCATGGCTGTCATTTAGCCAGATGGCAGCCACCTCTGTGCCCTCACAGTGACCCTGCATGTCCTCAAGGGTCCTCAAGGGTCACAAGAGACCAGCTAATGTCATCAGAGCTATGGTGTGACACCACGAAAGGGTCAGACGCATCCAGGTTGAAACTGCAGCTCCACTGGTCTTGGGCAGGTCACTTATAGTCCCAGAAACTTTCCCATCCATGAAATGGAGGCTGTCACATCTGGGCACAAGCTTGCGAGGGTTACGTGAGACGGTGCGTGTGGGATTGCTGGCACACACGTGGTGCTTAGTAATGAGTCTTCTTCCAGTCCCACACACGTCACTTTCTCCATCCCCCAGCAGACATTAAGCTGCCCTGAACCTGAAGAACTTGCCTGGTCTTGGTGAACCCATTATAGCTCCAGGGACAGCTGCCATCTTTTCCGCCTATCATCAACTTCACCACCACTACCAGACCCTCGAACTAATTTGAGATTAGCAAAACTCTGGATCTTTTAATTCCTAGGGAGAAGGTCTCCCTTTCTAAGAGCTGTGCAGTTTTTTTTTAAAATAAACATACCAATAATAATGACAGCTTGATCCATTTCCATTTTGTCTATAAGGGTCAGAGAGGTTAAGTTCTCCCAAGGTCACAGGACTGGCTAAGGTGAAAGTACAGCTCGGCTCTGTCTGACTCCAATCACTGTGCCTGCACTGTGGGTCCTGCACTGTCATCCACAGACCAACCACTCCTCACCCCCACCTGCCCTGGCTCTGTGCCACCATCCTGGCTCTGTGCCAACATTGGTACAGACATCATCACTCCCTGCAGAGAGGACCACTGGGCCCTTCATGGTGACCCCCAAAACCCATCTTCACCCTGGAATCTTAAGCTCCTTCTCGCCATGCCCTTGACTCCCCCATTGCCGAGCACAAGACCAGCCCGGATCCTGACCCTTCATCAGAGTTCAGCCACCTGCCACCAAACTCCAGTGCCTCTAACCGTCCACAACCTCCTGAAACCCCAGGGGCCAGGATCCCAGGTGCCAAGTATCCCCCTCCCCAAGGGCCCACTTCCAGCCACATGCCCACCTGTCCACAGGCTGAGTGCAGCTTTCTCACATGGCTGCCCTCAGCTCTGAGCCCTGGCCCTCCCTGGTCTCCTTACCTTCCTAGCCCTGGTGACAGCTGGGCTGTGGGTTGAGGGGATTCCTTAAGCTTGGGACACAGACCTGTCTGAGGGGAAAGGAAAAAGTGAGACCGAGAAGCCACCAGAGCTGGGGCCCAGGTTTGTGGCCACCACAGGGATGGACAGTGGAAAAAAGATTCCTGGTGATTTCTGGGAAGCCACTCACGGGTGTATGGCAAAGCCAGGCAGGACACCAGAACCCAACCTGCTACCAGAGAGCTGGCCCTCCGAATCAGAGGGCAGAGCCTTGGAGCAGGGCCAGCTCTCTCCCCATCTCTGTCTGTCACCCACACCATCAAAACACTGTCCCTGACACTCACACCCATATGCATACTCACACAAAATACTGGCACTGTTCTAGGCACCTGGGATAGATCCATGGACAAACCACCTCTCTGAGGACTTTTATCCTAACAGCGATACCAAGATAAAACTTAGACTGGTAAATAAAAAATAAACACTAGCAAGTCACTCAATATATGGGCAGGTAATACAGAAAAAGGCCAGGGATTTAGCTCAGCGGCCTAAGTGCCTGCCTTGCAAGCACACGGTCGTGAGTTTCACCCCCGTTACAAAAAAAGAAAGAAAGAAAGAAAAAGAAAAAGACTGAACAAGACAAGGGGACTTAGCGAGCAGGTAGCAGCTCCAAGGAGAGGGGTGAAGCCCTCATGAAGAGTGATGCTCTTGCAGAGGGAAGCAGAGCAACTCATTCTCTCACACAATTGGCAATATTTATTGATTATGTACGCTGCCACTCTGCCAGAGACTGTTCCAATAGTGGGAACACAAACATGAACAAAATCGCTAATATCCCTCCCCTCATTGAGTCTGCCTTCGAGCATCTAGGAGAAAAGTAAGAAAACTCGAAGTAAATGTCTCACGCATCCAGCGCTGACCAATGCGCAGAGATGAAGGCTGAGGAGTTCCATATTGCGATAGCAGATGGGACATGGATAATACGCAAAAAAATAAGATTGCTCGGCTTTCAATTCTCAAAGCTGAGGGGTTCAGGATCAGGCAACCACCTCGGGCGAGGTTTTCTTGCCGGCAGGGTCTCCGCGGAGTCCCAAGTAGCACAGGGCATCACACAGCAACAAAGGCTGAGCACGCGAGCTTCTTATGAGGCACTGTGCCTCCTAAGATTAGGGCCCCACCATGATGGCCTCGTCTCACCTTGATGACCTTCAAAGGTCCCTCTGTTTCTGTCCCCTTCATGCTGCACAATGAGGATTACATTTCAACAAGAGTTTCTGTAGAGACATTCAAACCACAGCAGGGGGCTGTGCGGCCGTAAGCAGGGTGCCACTTGTCCTCGCAAGTTCTTCCACTGAGCAAACACCGAGCCACAGATCAACTTCCAGACACACTGTTACACTCATGGACTCAGGCTGCAATCGTGGGCTTGGGCATCCTCTGCTATGAAAAGCACATCCTTAGGAACACACACAAGTACACTCACACACACAGGAATATACCCAGCCCAAACACACCAACACACATCAAACGCATGCACACACACTTGGCACACACACTCAAGCCCAGTGTACTACTGGGAGAGACACACCCTCAAGGCTCCCCAGACCAGCAAGTCAGAAGGGGCAAGACCCTCAGGGGCCAGCAGAAGCTGAAGCCCAGAGAGACACAGCAGATTGCCCAAGGTCAACAGTGTGACAGTGACCCCGTGGACATAATTCCAGTCCCTGTGTTGTGCTATATTCTTGTCAACCTCCATGTTCAACAAAGGCAGTCACAGAAACACACCCATGTGCCCACAGGAACTCACAGAGAGGCACACACGCACACAGGAACACACACCTCACTCCCTCCTCCATGTGACACAGGTGAAGAAGGCCTGGAGGGTTTCTTGCAATTGTAGTGTCCCATGTCACTTCATCTCCTACCCATCCCACATGCCAAGACGTTCCAGCCACCATCGCATCTAACCTCCCTTAACTGGTGGCCGTGAGGTGTGTTTGTGTGTGCAAACGCGTCCCATGTGGCTGACAGGTGCACTGTAGTCTGGAAAAGGGTGGGCATGTCTGGGTGTGCATGCACGGGGAGTTGGCAGTGTGTGAGCACCTTTGTGTGCATGTGCAAGCATGTGTCTGTGCACGTGTGTTGTGTCCATGCGTGCACGCAGGCTCCCAGGAAGACAGAGAAATTTATAATCTAAATCTTGCTTCTCCAGGGGATGAAAGAAAGCAAAGCAAAGTTCAGGTTTAAATCACACCACCACAGACAGGAGGGGTTCCCTTGCCTTACAAGATTATCTGCCCGTGTGCAGCGGAACAGGCCGGCGGGCAGGAGGCGGTGAGCAGCCCATCAGCAGGGAGTCGTTTGTTGTCTCCAGGCCCCTGAGATGGCTGTGGCTGCTCCAGGAGTGGGAGGCCCGAGTGCAGCCACAGTGATGACAGCCATGTGCCCATCCCAGGTGCAGGGGTGGCGGAAGGGAGGGTGCCTGCACCCAGCTCTGGCCTCCTCGTGCTGCGGAACAGCGAAGGGACAAGAGGCGGGAGCCCCAGACTAGAGAAAAGCCCAGGTACAGAAGCAGAAGGGGGAGGATCCAGGCAAAAAGTGGCCCAAGCCTCAGGGCAGGCGCTGGGCAGTCCAACCTCCTCCTGTTCAGGAAAGCATGCAGAGGATGCTGGGAAAGCAGACCCTGCAGCACCTTGAGCTTGCCTGACTCCTTTCTTCCAAGGAGTCACTTCTTTGTCTCTACCTTCCTCTTTGTTTCTACACCCTACTCTTTGTCTCTCCCTGTCTCTCTGCTCCTATGATTCTCTTCTTTCTTGTGTCAGACTGTCTGGACTCACCTCTCCGCCTATCCACCTTATGCTCTTTGTAACTCCCTCTGTCCATTCTCGCCTCAACGCTTCCCTCCTCAGACTCTGCGGTCACCTGTAGCCTTGCCTATAACACCCACAAGCCTCACAGAGCATTTTATCCCATTTGAGCCTCTTATCGTTCCTTTCAAGCAGGCTGGGAAAGTTGAGATTAGAAATCCCATTTCACAAACACAGCTTGATCCCAGCACTCTGGGAGGCTGAGGCAGGAGGGTCACAAATTCAAGTCTACCCCCTAGGCAATGTAGCACACTACCAAGACCCTGTCTCAAAATAAAAAGTAAGAAAAGGACTGGGGATATAGCTCAGTGTAAAGATCCTAGCTAGGTTCAGTTCCCAGTAAAACAAGGAAGAAAGAGGGTGGGAGTGGGGAGGGAAGGAGAGAAGAGAGAGAAATCCCTTTTCACAGATGAGGAAATTGAACCCCCAAAGGTTACCCAAGGGTATGTAGCTGACATGGAAATAAAAACACAGGTCCTTCCATTGCATGACCAGCTCCTCAAAACCCCACATCACTGGAGGCATGAGCAGTCCCCCCAGTACTCCACACCCCAAAGGAAGGAAATCAGAACAACCCAGTGCCTCAAATAGCCCAGCCCAGCCCAACCACTAACAGTGCCTTTGATCAATCGAAAGTCTTGGAAAACAGAAGAAGAGCAGATAGCAGAAGCACCCCATGCCAGCCCTATTCTCCCCCCAAATCCAAACTGTCCCTCCTGGGATGAACAGACTTCCTGTCTCTTGAGCAGATGCCTCTCCAGGTCTCAGTCTTCCCATCAGCACAATGGGGGTGATGGGTCTCACTCACACTGCTGAGCTGAGCCTCTGCCTCAACAGACACAGAAGCATCTCCCCCCTTCCCAGGACCCTGATCCCTAAAAGATCATATGCTTCGACCACCAGAAGCCCTCAGCCACCTCTGGAAAGAGATCGCTATGGTTCCAGGAGCCCCGGCCGGCCTTGAACACATAGGCAATGGGCAGCAACTGTGAGGTCCCAGGCCCAGAGACAGAGCCCCATCTGCAGCAGGGTCCACCAGTCTCTCCAAGCCTCCACCACAGCCTGCAGCCCCCACCCACCCGAGAGGCGGCAGCACCAACGACCCGCCAGGGCCTGCCCATTTCCCTTTCTTTTCATTGCCGGCTGCGCGCACAGTTATAGAACCAGGTCTCCACAGAGTAATTTACTGGCAGAATCTCTCCCAGAATCCAGCTTGAAACCAAGCTGTAAAAACAGCTTCGAGTGTAAATAATTCATGCAGACAATATGACTTTTTTATGTAAATTCGGTGCATTAACCCTCTATTATAATGATGGACGACAGATAGGGGCGACGTCGCCTTGGTAAGAGCTAATGGATGGCCGCCATAAATTCACTGCACATTTTATTGTGTTGCTGGAAATTGTGCCTTCAGGCAATGCTGTTTACTTTTATGTAAAACTCTAGGTTCCCTAAATATTACAAATATTTTACATCCAGCTCCTCAGCATTTGGGCTCTGCCCACAAATCAAGCTTTCTCCATGTGAGTTGTAATTAAAGGTTTGTTGTTTTTTTTTTTCCTGGGACAATTATCTCCAACTATAAAGAGAAATATTTTTCCCCTTTAGATGTTCCGTCATTGACTTATTAACAAATCCTTTGAAGAAGGAGGCTGTAAGTGACTCGCTGTGGTACTTGGCAGGAGGCGGGTCTGCCAAAGAAGGGGCGCTGTGGGCATGGGAGCTTGGTGGTTGGCTTTTATGTCTGGCCGCCACTCCGGTTTATTTACACATATGATATTCTGGGCCTTCCTCCCCCGCCCTTCCTTTCTATAATTCATGACCACTTTAGCAGGGTAATTCCTCTAGCCACCTTTGCGAGGGATTGGCCCCTGTACACCCTCTGCCCACGCTCCTCTGGGGACAAATCATGAGGCCTGTGCCCGAGAGGGTCAGAAGTGGAGCCACTGCAGCTGGCTGCCCACACACAAGCCGATTCATTCCTTCCCTCCTCACCCCCTCCCTCCGTGCATGTGGCCCACGGCTCCTGGGACAGATGGAAACTTGGGGTATCCTGCACTCATTCTCCTCATGCAAAGTGCTGGAAATGTCCTCTGCGCTCAGCCCCTGTCCAGGCGGAGGTCGAGAGCATGCCATAGTGTCCCATCAGAGGTCTGAAGAGAGGAAGTCTGGGACCTCCGAAGTCTTAATGAAGGGAGGCAACAGCTGGAGTAGCAGTCCTCTTTAAAAATAATCCTCACACTTGTTTATTATTGTCATTAATATTAATGGACATGCCATTAATATTCATATAGCTGCATTAATATCATCCAGGAGCACCTGGGATCTCTAAGCACTCCTAATGGCATGTGGATTCTGCCTCCCGAGCCCCCCACCCCCTGCCTGGCCCTCCCCACAGGGTCCCAAGCCACCCTCCCACTCCCTCACTATCACTGCGATCGGTGCCTGCCTTTGGAAACCAGAGCCACATGGGACTCTGCTGTGAGAATGGGACCCTGTGCAGGCCAGGGACCCTGGGCACATCCTGCCTCCCCAAGGGGCACAGGAAGGCTTCTGACAAAGGTGGCTTAAGAAAGAAGGATGGTTCATTTCCCGCCCCCCCCAGGGCTCAATTTCCTGCGGAGTCGAAAAAAGACACGTTGGTTAAAAACAAAGATGAGATATCATTTTTCACTGATTAGATTGGCAAAGATAATTATAATAATAATGACATCGCCCCAACCAGCTCACTTCCTGTGCATGAACACTATGCTTAACCCTCCGCGCAAGCTATCTTACTGAATCTTCGCAACACTCACACAGAGCACCCTTTATGGGATTATAAATCCGTGCAACTTTCACGAAGAACAATTCAGAGTATGGGGCAAAAGGTAGCTTGCCCTTGCCCTTTGATCCAACATTCCATCTGTAGGAATTTCCCATGTGTTTCCATCAGAAATACTGTTCCCCGCCTTTTGCCCACTCATCTTTCTCTTCTTTTCCCTTTTTTCCCCCAGTGCTGAAAATCAAACGCACAGCCTTGCACACACCAGGCAAGTACTCTACCACTGAGTTCCACCCACAGCCCTTACTGATAGTACCTTCCGCTCTAAATGTCACCTCCTCTGAGAAGCCTCCCCGAACCTAGGTCATCCCTTGCTTGATTCTCTCGTGGCCAGAACTTTTTGCTTGTATACTAAGTGTACTTTTGCTACAATCAACTGCTAAGGGACAATGACTTGTGTAACTGCTTAACACACATACAGATGGGGGGGGAATTGTTTTTGTTGTTGTCTTCCCTGCTACAAGGGCTGGTCACCCCGCCTCCTAGGGCAAGGATTGTTCGTGTTAGCTTTAGGCACCATTTCTATAGCTGACACCTAGCATTGATCTGGTACACAGAACACAACAAATCTGTAGGATGAATGAATAAATGAAAAACATATAGATGTCCATTGCAAGGATGTTGCTGAGAGCAAAACCGTTAGGAAAAAAACTCTTAGTTGGCTGGGGGCTGGCTGAGCACAGGGAGGCATAGCCATAGACCAATATGTCCATATACATAATGCAGGCTTTGAAACTCTGAGGTGGATGTATATGAATTGACATGAAGGATGTCCATGACATATTGCTGGGGGGGGGGGGAAACAGGTGACAGAACAGCATGTGTCGTCTGATCTCACTCAGGGTGGAACTGCATACGTGGATCTATTTGTGTATATTTTTGCACAGAGAGAAGTCTGGAAGGACCTTCACCAAAATGCTATGTGGTTATCTCTGGCTGGTGAGATCTGAGGTGGTTTTTACATTTGTCTTTGAACTTTTCCATATTGTCTGATTTTTTTTGCAATGAGCATATGTATCCCTTTTTTACAAAATGATAAAGCTGCTTTCAAAAGAAAAAAAAAAGTATAGGTGCATTGGGAAAGGAAGAGAGATGCTTTGTGAGGGGCGCAAATCTAAGGAGACCAGTCGAACTGGAGAGAGGCTGAGGCGAGGGACTTGTCTCCACTGCAGGAGCCAGCAGGCACCCACCCCTGGCTAGAGGAGGGGCACTTAGGGCCTGTGCCGCTGCCCCATCCTTCCTCCAGGCTCTGTCTGTCCAGAGTGGGGTTTCTAAATAGGGATCTCCACATTTGATTCTTCTGACATGCTTTATCGCCTCAGAGCTGTTTTGCAAAATTCATAGTGATTTTCGGAGGCTCCAAGCTTCCTGGGACCAATTCCATCTTGAACAATAGCAGAGCGGCTGCTTGTGGGAGGGGTCAGCCCACCCCGCAGTGGCCTCCTAGGCCCTGTGAGCTGGGATTGTGGGGCTGCGAGTAGAGGCCACGGCATGAAAATACATGAGCTCATCCTTGCCCTTGTCCTTCCCCACCTCTCCTCCCCCTTGGCAGAAGGAAGAAGGAAGGCAGCTGCCCCCTATCCCTGCATCTCTCCTGTGCCCTGAGGGGACCCTACACCCCAGGAGGTGAGACAAAGCCTTTCCCAGTGTCCCTCCTTTTGCTCCTTACCCAAGAGCCACCTAAAGCCCTGAGAAGTGATTGACTAATCCAAGGTCATAGAGCAAGCCAACGGCAGGGCAGGGTGGGGAAGAGGGGGAGTAGAAACCAGGGTTCCTGCTGCCTGGTGTGTGCATGGTCACAATTCCCGGTTTAAAAAACATCTTAAAAAAAGGAAAAAAAAAAAAGCTTGACGTCCCATCCCTTGTGATAAATCCCACAGATGTGACAGCATGGTCATTACCCCAGACTAAACCATGACTCCATCCCCGGCCTCCCTGGCTGGCCCTGCCCTCCCTCTATGTGGATCTAGTCCTCCACTAATCAGCCTTCTCCACTTACAAGCCCTCTACGGCTCCACGTCCCCTACAAAGGGAACAAACTCTGAGCTCCTCAGTCTTTTGTGAGGTCTGTCCCCACCATCACCATGTGCCCCGTGCTGCAGCCACACAGACGACTTCAGTCCCCCCCCCAGCCCTTCCTCCAGGCTGCCATCCCTCCGCCCATGTCCGCGTCTGTGGGGCTCCATCCCCACCCTGATTCCTGATTATCCTTTAGGACCCAGCTTGGGAGTCAGCTCAGTTTTGAGTCTTCCCATATTCCCTACCCACAGGCTGGTCAAATTCCTCCTGCAGCGCCTACAGACCAGAGTGCTTCACTCAGCAAATGCACACTGACTATCTGTTCCCATGGCCCATCGGGGCACGTGGTACACAACAGGGCCTGTCTCTGTGCCTGCTCGCTTGTTGGACAGCAAGTTCCCAAAGAGCAGGGGCCACGCTGCAAGGACCTCACATTCACCCACTTCACCACTGTGGCAACGGCACAGACTGTCAGCTCCATTTCACAGATTGGAATCCAAGGATCCCTTAATTAGGAGCGTGGGCAAGAAGAAGAAGAAGGGTGTCCTGAGAAACATGCTGCCTCATATCTTCCCAGTTGTATCTTCCCAGTTTACCTCCCCTACAACCTACAGGCCACCATGTGGCAAGGCTCTGCTCTCTCCTTTCTCCTACAATGCTTCCCACCTGCCTGAGCCTTTCATCACTCTTCACAGACTTCACTCTCTGTCCTGCCTCAGGGCCTTTGCATCTGATTTTACCTCCACCTATGACAACCTTCGGTCTCCTTCATTTCGGTCTCTCAAATGCACGGTGCACGGCATGTAAATGAACTCCAAATGTCTAAAACTCAGCACCTTCCCTCCTCTTTTTGTGTCTACTGTCTCAGTGAACATCCTCACCCCTGGAGCCCTGGAGCCATAGACTGGGTGTCACCACCAGCTCTCGCCTTCCTTCCCCTTACTTTGTTATCTAATCAACCTCTGGTCTTGTAGCTTTTATCTCAGGAAAACTCTGGTCCCACCCCACCTCCTGCTGCTTGGCTGAGTCCTCATTCTCCCCCACATACACACCCATGCCAGCCAGGCACAGATGTCTCACCTCCAGCCATCCCCTCTTTCTCTGGTCCTTCCTCCTTTACAGGTGCAGGGAGGTTTCTCCATAAGGCCCTTCAGTGGCTCCCCACTGCCCTTAGGGCTTGCACTCCTGGGTGATGTTGTCCAGTTCCCCCTAGTCCTGCCAATGCGCCCCTGGTCTCCAGCTACTCTGAATGGCCCCAGAAGTGTCACAGTGCCACGTCAACATCCCATCACACTGGCTCTCATTCTCAGCATCTTAATCCAGTGTAGAGGAGTTCCTCATCATGCTCCCAGATGCCACTCAGCAGCTGTACCCTCGTTTCCTACTTAGGGCTACATGATGCTCCAGGACCAGCGCCCCGATGGCCAGGGTGGTCACTCATCTTCCACGGCACTGTGCACTCCTCTGTCGCAGGGCTCAGGGTCCAGTGAATATCCCTGGTCCTTACTATGGGCAGAGGAGGTCTCATCAATCCCATCTTACAGAAGAGGAGGCAGGTTCAGAGAGGGGGAGTGATTTTTCTGAAGGTCACAGAGCTAGCAAGAGGTAGAGCCAGTGCTTACACACCCATGTCACTGTTCCCAGTGAGTGTCCTTTCCACTGCACCACAACTGTACTTCATATCCACTCTAGCAACCATTTTGTGCACACGCATATATACAAATTTAGACACACACAGGAATGCGCATGTGTCTATCCGAACATACACAGTCATACTGACATGTGGACTCACAAACAGCAGTCCCCATAAACATGGCTAATGTCCCCCCCAACATAAGTGTGTTTCACCATGGACACACATGGCCATGAACACGCATATCCATGCTCACAAATGTATGTACACATACATAAGCAACATGGGTGCTCAGATACACACAGACACATGCATTCACGGCCACATGCCCAGTGACAAATGCATAGACTCACAGACACACACATAGGCACAAATACACACACACACACACACACACCCAAGATGTACACATATAAAACCACAGACAACTGTCCTCATGCCCAGACCAAAACACAGGTACACAAAGATACAAGGACACCTCATATACTACACATGTGTGCACACGCAAACCTAGGCAGTGCTTGTGCACATACCCAAGGACATATACGCAATGCCACACGCCCTCCCAGGAAGCAGCATGTACACCAATCAATGCACACAGATGCGTGCATGCAGACAGGTTCCCTGAGACACGCTAGTGAATGACACAGGTCAAATGGAGCTGTCTGCTAGGGGCGGGGGCCTGTCTGAGGTACCTCGGGGCGCTCACATTTTTGCAGCTCAGGAAGGCAGCTGACATACCAGCCTGGCTGTGATGATATTTTGCATAAATGCTAATGTATTAATTACCATGTACAGTACACAGAACTGCCATTTAAAAGAAAAAGTTAAGACTTTTAAATTCAAAAGCCCCATGCAGGGTGGGGGTGGGGGGCCTGCCCTGCGTGGGGGTGGAAGCAAAGGAGCAGCTATGCTCATGCCTACTGTCCCCGCACGTGGGTCCCTGCCTGTGAGCTTCCATCCCAGCCTTCCTGGGGCCAGTCAGCCAGCTCTCTGCCTCTGGACTCTTGATGATCTTGGGTGACATGACACAAGCTGAAGTCCCCACCTGAAAGGGGGTGGGAAGGAAGTGGAGGCAGATCAGGCCTAAGCAGACAGAGCAGTGGTCTTCTAGGCAGATTTGGGAGGTAATGAGGGCCAGAAATGGTCCGGCATCCAGGTTCTTCTGCACTCCAAACCTTTCTCCTCGTGGAAGCCACATATCAGACCATGTTCTGCCCAGGGTGCAAACCTCTAAAGGCTTCTCCCTTGCTCTTTGAAATACTCCAGGCTTGTTTCACCCAAGCCTCAAGGTCAAGGTCTGGCACTTTGTCAGTTTTCCATTAGATGTTTGTTGAATGAGTGAATGAACTTGGAAAGACCAGAGATATTCTTTGTGATCAGGTGGACACCAGGTACTAAGTAGGAGCAGCAGTCCAGCCTGTCCAGCATCACACCACATCTCCAAGACCAGCATCCAGGCTTCCCAAGCCTCCCTGGCCCACTCTTCTGTCATGCCAAATGATACTACCAAACAGTAGCACCAGTCACCCGCTCAGCCTTCTGCCTTTGCAGTTAGGGGTCACTGCTATTGCCTTCCACAGGCCCTGGGAGGGAGGCATCACTTCCCAAGGCGCCATCTCTGAAGAAATTAAGATGTAAAGTCTTAAGTGAGTCACACAAAGTCCCACACCACATTGGATAGTCAGGGTTTCAATCTAGGGCAGTTGCCCAGTTCAGGGACTGTTCCTAGAAGGAACAGGGATCCTCCTAGAAGGTAGGACACAGCAATGAAAAAGGCTTCAAAATGTCCCACAGACATCCCTCCTCCTGGGGAGGCAGAGAGGCAGAGGAAGAGACCCACTGGGGTAAAGCTGGTTGGTTAGTCCCCATGCACGGGGCAGACCTCTAAGTCCATGCTCACCCTCGACCCCTTACCCACCCATCCACCAGTGTCTGCCATTCAATGCCTATAACTCCCCAAACCCACAGTCCTCTGCCGGTCTCACTGCCCTGGTGCAGGTCACATGGCCACCAGCTCCCACTTGTATTCTGGTGACAGCCTCCGCCCACCAGCCAGGGTGAGCCTACCTAAGCTCAAGTCCCACCTCCCCACTCTCAGCAGCTCCCCATCCCCCACCCAATTCATCCTATTACTGCCCTGATGGTGACTTATGAAGGTGCATCCTTGATAAAAACGTGTATTACCTGAGTCCAAATCCTGGCTCTGTGCCTGAAGCCAGTCACCTAACTTGTCTGTCCCTCAACAGTCTCATCTGTAAAATGTGAATAACAACAGTATCCCCATCGTAGGGTTATCATGAAATGAGATGAGTTAAAATATGTAAAGTTATCAAGAACAGAGCCTGGAACCTGAAGAGAACACTGCGTAGGAGTCTGCTGATATTTACCAGTATTTCTTATGCTTGATTTGTGTCTTTCTCCTCCACGAAATTATAAGCAGGATGAGGATGGGGTTAGACCAGGCTGGTTGCTCAGATGTTCCCTTGGCCTCCTTGCTGCCTGCAGTCTTTGTTCTGTCCCCCCACCCACCCCATCCTGGCTCACGCTGGCCCTGGAGAGGGGACAGGCAAGCCCTCAGCAGGAAATGCTACCAGAGGCAGAGCTCCGGGCCTGATGAAAACAGCGGGTAGCAGGCAAGAGGGCTGTTCTCCGTGGAGGGCCAGGGAGAGGCTGTACCCTCCAGCACCCAAGTTCCTGGGAGCCCCCACACAGCCAAAGCTCCCTTTGTCCAGAAGGTTAGGAGCAGCCGGCCAGCTGTGGGGGAGTTCCGCTGCTCCAGTCCAGCCAGCAGCCCAGATGTGTGTGTTTGCGCAGCCGAGGCCACGCTGTGAAGGAGCCTTGTTGAGCACCATGAAAGAGGGCTTGTGATGAGGCTGGTGGCCTCCACTCCCGGGCCTGCCTGCCTCCAGGACAGCAATCAGGAATGTAGCCCACAGGAAGCCCTTTCCTACCAGCCTGCCAAGTGCCCTCCTCCCTGAGAAGTCAGGGTCACTGTCATGAACAGGTTGAACTTGCCCAGTGTAAACTAGATGCCTCAGTCACCTCTTCTTGTAAAACGAGGAAAAGCCCCAGCCATACGGCCCATAACTACATAGCCATCATGACTAAGGGTTCTGGAGTCAGAAAGACCACAAAAGAATTCCCATTTCTGGGGACCTCAAGTTTTGCCACTTGGAAAAGGGAATGAGAACTCCTGCCCCATGGGGCTGCGCTGTGATAAAACGATATAAGGCACTCAATAGCTCTACATGCTGTCCTCTGACTGATTCACCGGGATCCAGGTGGGCAAAGGGTCTGAGGTCATTGGTGGTAAGGGCCAGGATACCCTCCTCGTACTGTTCCAGAAAAAAGAGCTGTGGCTGGAAGCCTTTATACCCAGCAAGGAAGAAGAATCTCCATCCTCACCCCAGCCTCTCCACCATCATCACCGCCACCCCTGTGCACACAGCTGGTTCCCGGACACTGTGAGTCTTAGATTTCTGAATATAATCTGTCCTAGATCCCAGTCCAGCCCTGCATGGGGCTAGTCCCTGGGCTCAGCTGGCTTGCCAGGTACATCTGTCCTTGAACATAATTGATGGCTGGAAAATGCTAGTCCCTGGATGCAGATGGTCCTGCAGGACAGTTAGTCTAAGCACAGATATTATCTGGGCATCATCACTTCACGGGCATAGGTAGACTCAGTCCAGTGGGTGTTTGGGCACAGTCCCAGGAGGGTACAGATGGGCCCCAACACAGACAGTCCTCAAGAGATCTCTGTGAACAGTTGCTCCTGGGCATGGTCACCCTACTGGCACAATCAGTCCCGGGACAGAGCTGGTTCCTGATAGCCAGTCCCCTGGGCACGGTCAGCAGTTAGCTGCTGGTCATTGTTTTGTCTGAGCACAAGCAGTCAGTCCCCAGAGGAAAGTCAATTCCTGATCTGAGGACAAAGGGGACCTAGGCCACTGAGATCCACCCTTGCCTGCCCCTGAAGGTTGACATGCGTAGACTCACTGCTCTGCTCCTTTGTGAGCCAAGCTTCCCAAGGAGGACCATGAGCAGGACCCACAGAGAAGACAGGAAGTAGCCTCTGGGGTCCTTTGAGCATTGTGTGGCCTGTGTCACAGCAGGTAGAGGTATCAGGGCAAGAGAACTGTGTGACAGATAACTAAACCTGACCCCCGGGAGGGCTCCTCGGAAGCAGTCCACCTTCAACGCAGGGAGGAGGGTTCTAAAACTCGAGAGAAAGGATGTCTCCCTTCCCTGTTCCCCGCCCAGCAGAATGGAGCCAGCAGAAGGGCATGGGCTGCCAGCTGCTCAGTCTCCCCAGGACCTGGAAAGTGCTAGACAAATGCTTTCTAGTTACATGTAGGGATATAAATTCCCAACGGGGTGCTCTTGTCCTCCAACATCCTCATAACCTAAAACATGGCACTACCAGGAAGAGGAGGTCGCCAGTCCTGAGACACCAGCGCTGGCTTTCTGACACTTCCTGATCTGATCAGTCTGGCAGCTCTATTGTCACCCAGTTCAGCTGGGAACACAGCAGCAAACCCCAGGGTCAGGGCCCAGGCCCCATACAGAGGCCCTGTTCCCCAGGCCTGTTTGGTCCTTATCCCTCTGGTCCTCATTACTCCCTGAAGGGGACATGGTTTCTGCAGGACACTAAAGTACTGTGCCATCCCACTAGCAGGCGCTTGCACCACCTTGCAACCCCTGCCACCCCCCACCTCAACACTTAACTGAATCGCCAGGGCAGTGGTACAAGTCACATATGTTTAGGATCTGGGAATAAAATGAACAATATGCACTGGTCCCCCATGGCAGGGGATACCGTCCATACATCAGTCTGGTCACCCCTGACAGCTGTGTAGGGGTCAGCTCTGCCCATCTGGATCCCTATGTTTATCCCTTCAAGAAGCAAATGAAGAGAAAATCTACTTCCAGGACAGTAGGAGGAGAGCACACAGCAGGGAAATTGCACAGTCAGAAAGGAAACTGAGGAAGAGGTCCTCTGAGGTGAGCTGGTGACCAAGCCACAGATCCCCAAGGACCCCAAGGTTACACCCCGCAAAGGGAATCATTTGCTTAATACTCCCTCCATCACTAGTGTCACAAGCAAACTCATCCAACCAGAGAGCCCAAGAGAAAGATTTCTGCCAACCCCAAAACTGTAAGGCTGAAAGGCAAATCAACCCAGGGATACACAAAGCCTTAAACTGGGTCAATCTGGTTCAGGCTAGTCCCAACCGGCAGTAACCATATCTAACTGATTTAAACTGGTTCAAATCAAACTGGACCTGTTAAGGCCAGCTCAAAATGTGCCAGGCTGGCCAAGGCTGAATCAAGCAGAATCAATCTGGTTACAATCTGCTTCAATTATCTGGAGCACTGGAAGGTCAGCAATTTACCCACTTTTGTGTTAGTCTTTGCCTGGTATATCTGTATTTATTCCTTCCTCTTAAAACTTCCGGAATCCTTTTGTTTTTTAGTGTTATTTTGTTAAGAATTATTAATTTGAACATGTTAGCACACTACAATGACCCCAACACCTGGGAAGCTGAGGCAGGAGGATCACTGCAAGTTCAAGGATAGCCTAGGCTACATAGTGAGTTCAAGGCCAACTGAAGTACAAAACAAGACCCTGTCTCAAAAAACAAAACAAAACAAAACAAAACAAAGAATTGTTAATCCAGCACCACATGACATTCAAAGACTATATATGTCCTCTGTTTCAGTGGCACCGTGAATGCACACAGTGCTATACAAGACCCAGGTTCAGGCCCCCACACTGTAATTTCTTAGCTATGAAATCTCAAGTAAATTACCTAATCCAGTCTTTCACTCTTATGTGTAAAATATACAGCTAATTATAGGGCCTGAAATATAGATGTAGGTAAAGTAGAGCTATGCCTGGTACACAATAACCACTCAATATATGGAAGTTATTATATTTTTATTTTTAAAAAGCAAAATAAAAAAGGATAGAAATGATACAGAATTATTAATTAGTGTTCATTTCCTACTATTTATTATTATTATTATTATTAGCCTATGCCTCTGACCACACACAGCATGGCCTCTGGTGTTGAGCCTCTGTTACATGAAGACCCAAATTTAGACACACCTGCTGTTACTTCATTTGAGTGCTTCCCATAACTTCTCGGAAGTATCAATTTCCTCATCTGAAAAGGAAGGTTCTGCTACCTGCCTTAAGGGTCATTTTGAATACAGTAAGTCCCCGACCTACAAACGAGTTCTGTTTTAGGAGAACATAAGTAAGTTGAATTTGTTCTTCTCCGACACAGCGTCTTATACAGTACACCTATGAAAACTGGCACCTCAAATGTTCATAAGTCAGGGACTTACTGTGTTAATAAGATGCACTACATAAAGCAACCAGCACCATGCCGAAAATATGGTAAATACAGTACTCAATATATCTTGGGTATTACCAAATGGGTGGATAGGTGGATGGATGGATGTGTGGATGGATGGATGGATGGATGGATGTTATTTTTATTGGCTACACAGAATGATGGGTTTCATTTTGGTAGATTCTTACATGCACATAACATACTTTGATCATTTCATCCCACACACATTGTCCCCTTTATCCTGCCCTTGCTGCTGGTCTTATATTTTGGATGAGACTCAATGTGTATATTTTGCTCAAAGCTCTCCTTGGGCTATATAACGCTAACTCTTCACAAGGCAGCAGGCTAAATGCCTTATAGATATTAACTCCATTAATGTTCATCACAGTGCTAAGAGGTAGATGATATTATTGTTCTCTTTTACAACTTTTAGGAGAGGAAACTGGGTTTGTAATATAACACAGTACCAGGTGATTATGAAATACTTTAGGGAGAAAAAATAAAATGTATATTTACCAAGACAGAGAGCAATGAAAGAGCAAAGGAAGGTGGTGCACTGAAAAGAAGGCAGGCTCTGCAGTCAGCAAACCTGGATTCAAGTTCCCATCTCAAATGCTGCCTGGAGGGGCTGGGGGTTCAGCTCAGCGGCGTAAGTGCCTGCTTGGCAAACACGAGGTCATGAGTTCAATCTCTGGTACAAAAAAAAAAAAAAAAATGCTGCCTGGATACCAGCTTCCTCATCTCTCAAATAAGAATAAGAAAGGCCAGCATTGTGGTGCACATCCTGTAATCCCAGCAGTGGGGAAACCAAGGCAGGAGAGTGACTACAAAGTTTGAGATTGGCCTGGGCTACATAGTAAGTGCAAGGCCAGCCTGAACTACATAGCAAGACCCGGGCCAGGGATTTAGCTCAGTGGCTTATTAAGTGCCTGCCTGGCAAGTGTGAGGTTAAGTTGGATCCCTGGTACCAAAAAAGAATTCTATATACCTAGCAAGACTCTGACTCAAAAAAAATCAAATGGGTATAAGAAGCGTCACCTCACAGAATTACAGGCATTAAATTAGAAATCAAATGAAAGTTGTCTCTTCCATCCTATGGCATCCAACATGGTATACACTGGCACAGTGACATTTATCTGGGATGGCTGTTGTAGGGTATACAAACTTTTTTTTAAAAAAGCTTTAGATGGCATCTGCCCATGTGTACTGTTCATTTCTAAAGTGGCAACTGTCTAGGGGCTACCCACCCTCCCTGCACACTGACTACCTGCCAGCAGACACATGAGTCTCAACCATCCTTCTCCTTGCCCAGGTTTCTGTCAGAACTTAGCAGAACTGTACTAAGAAAGCAACCAGACAGATATGACAGGCTGCACTTCAAGCCAAACATACATAGTGCATGAAAATCCAACCAGGAAAGAGAAGAAGGCCTGGGTTCACGGGCATTCTCTGAGAGACACTGCTACAGGTTACAGGCCAAGACCCTGAACTAGAGAGGATCCACTTAACTCTGTGTCTCCTAAATCCTCCACCTATGTCTGCCTAGGGGCTGAGGCCCTGCCTGAATGGACCCACTTCTGCTCCCTGCCTGGAGGTTTGGGGCACAATATTCCCTGATCCTGCTCACTATGACAGTGCAGACACTTGCAATGCTAAAGGTGACATCTGACATTAATTTATAAACAACTTCCAGGCATTTTTAATAAACTTATTATTATATTCTCCTGAGAGACTGGGACTATTATCTCTATTAGATAAAAACTTATCAGGAATAGTACTGAAGATAGCAGTCACTGTTGCCTCATTCTAGAGAAATATCCTCTGCCTCCATTGGATGCATCCAGAAGTTTCTTTTCTGACTCAAATGTCCTCTGAGCAGCAGAGTACTCCAGGGGAGAGACAAAAGGAATAAAACATGGTTACTAAGCTAAAGAAGCTCCAAGCACCGCAAGGTTGAGCTGAGGAGGGACCACACTTCACATGAGTAGCTGCGGGGTGATGAAAGAGACTTCAGGCTTAACGCCAGGGCGCAGCATGCTGGGCCTGTCAGGCAGGTTCAGCTAGGCTGTGCTGTAGGAACAACAACCACTAAACAAAAACAGCAGTCAACACACAAAGGGGTCCATCACTCCCTTTCCAGTGGTGACTCAGGACCCAGGCTGCTTGTCAACTGGAACACAGGGCTATCGGGTCACCAGGGTACTCTGGCTTTTAAATGTTTCATTCCACAATGCCACATGTCACCGCAGTTCACAGGCTACCAGCCAGATTGTCACATAGCCCACAGGAACATAGGAAATATTGGGACCATGTGAATACAGTGGGAAGTGCCTTCACCGTAGAAAGAAGCGATTCATCCAAGTCAGCGGTACCATTCAAGGTTTACTATACAACTTGGTTCTGTCCAGCCATTCACTGTCAGGCCACATATGGAAGTGCTATACTCAGTTTTGGTATTGTGTTTTCAGAGGCTCCAAGACACAATCGATTCCCATGAAAAGAGATCAAGCTGAGGAGAAGATTTGCAATGTGCAGCAGGAACAGCTGAATATTTTTGGACTGGAAGATCTTTAAAGGGTTGTCTTAGAACAAAGGAAAGAAATCAGGGTCCTGTGGGATAGAGCCCACAGATGAGGGGAGGTTACATGAGTAACTGCAAAAGGGACATCTGAGCACTTCAGAAGACTGTCTTAGGAGAGCATATACTCTCCGCCACAGGAATATGCAAGCAGAGTCTAGCAGGTCGTTTGTTCGGATGTTGCAGAATTCAGTATCAGAAGAAGTTGGAACAGACAAGGAGTAAGATTCCTTACAGATGAATCTACATGTCACATCTGTCCTTACAAATGAGTCTACGTGGTACAGCCATATCCAGACTCTAAGCCTGCTGTAAGGAGGCACCCAAAATGTCCTGACCTTCAGGACATGTCCTGACCCTGTTAGTTAGATCAGGCTAAGCTTTGCTACAGTAACAGTAGCAAAAGCAAAGAGCAGCTCTATAGTTTGACAAATACAGGTTCATTTCTCTGGAGCAGGATGGACTGTCCGGTCTTGGCCTCCCTGGACTTGGCCTTCTCTCCATAGCTTTTCTGGTAGGCAGCTATACCTCCCACTCTCAGTGACACTTATGAAGGACACCCAACGTGAAAACAAATAAAAGGAAATCACCCCATCAGAGCTATAAGTAATAATCAATAATTCAAAGCCTTGATAAAGTCTTGCTGGAGAGCGCTTCAGAGAGAAGGCACGGGCTGAGTTTCATGGTTAATTCAATGTCAATTAGCTGATTGCTAACTTCCCTCCAGCGAAATCGCATGCAGTGCAGGGGAGAGAAATCAAACGTGCTCTCGCTTTAACAAGCCTGGTGTTTCAATCATTCATCTCTGGCCGCAGGCTCAGAATCAATGTCAACAGACGTTCCCTCACAGTTTTATCAACCATTTCTGCATGCCACTGTTTTCTCAGCTGTCCTTAATTGTCCCAGAACCATCTCTGGGAATCAGGGATACTTGAAACCCAAACTCTGGAAAGCAACCTTTTGCTTCCTGAAGGCAAAGGATCCACAGTTCCTAAACCTCAGTTTCCCCATGATTATCTCCTCCTTTGAGAGATGTTGAGATCAATCAAGGTGAAAATGTATGCAAAATGAACATGAAAGAGCTTTCTACTTAGTAAGTGCTCCTTTTGGGTAGTTTTCCTCCACCCTAACAGATTCTGACTTGGCCCAGTAGCTCACCTCCATGTCTCCGGCCCCTGCAGAGGCCTTCGAAACTTCAGCACCATGGGCAGAGCTTCTGCCCCGAAGTTGGAGGTGGCGGGGAGGAGGGTGAAGAGATGCTGTGGGACTCAGAGCTGCACAGCCAGCGGGAAAATCGGTGTGAAGAGATCGCTGAGAATCACATCTCCCTTTGCATCAGAAAAAACAGGCCCAGAGAGGGTTAGAGACTGGCTCCAAATCACAAAGAAGGTGCCAGGTCTGGCTCCTAGGCACAGCTTCCATATCTTACATTGTTCACAAATGGAAAAGTTAAGATTCTGCCCCCGCTTCCTAGGACCCTTATGGGGTGGGGGACATGAGAACAGAGTGAGTGATATACAAGGGGACCCGTGAAACAGCTGCCTGGAAGAACAGATGGCAGCCCTAGTGCAGACCCCCTGGACTCCCTTTGCCAATCTCTCCTCCCCACATTTCTGAACTGGGGCTTTCATCAATGTTTCACATACTTAGCACTGTGCACAACCGTAGGAGGCTAGCAGGGGCTCCCACACACCCAGAACCTTCCCTTAGCATGCATATACACCTCTCTTGGGAGTACGTAGCATGCTCATACCTTGTGGATCGTAGCCATGTGTGTAATGAGGACAGGTATGTTGTCCTATGCAAGACTGAGAACATTCTATTCCTTGCATGACCCACAGGGCCTGCCACACTCTCTCCTTCTCCTGGGCACGGTCAGGGAAGGATGCTGTCCAGCCTCCTCTGCCTCAGGCTGCCCCAGGGGCTAGGACCTCGAGGGAGGCAGAAGAACCAGGAGTTGTGCCCATTAAACCTACCTGTGTTCACTTCCATTTAGGGATCTGTGGGGCATTTGTTTCAGAAGACAAAAGAACTAAACTAGTTGTGGTGGTGCATGCCTATAATCCCAGAATTTTGGAAAGCTGAGGCAGAAGGATCATGCATTGAAGGTCAGCCTGCACTTTATAGGCAGTTCAAGGCCATCCTAGACTACATAGTGAGAAAATGCCAGAGGGAGGGGGTGGTAAAAACTACAAATCCTAGTCCTTGTCAGGCAATGAAGCATAACGGACCTGGGTTTAAATCCTAGCTCCATCACAGACCAGCTGTGGATACTGAAAAGGTTATTAACCTCCCAGAGCCCCAGCTTCTTCACTGAGGATAATGAAAGCACCAAACTTCAAACATTGTTGAGGGTATTAAGTGAGATGATTCATGCAAAGTGCTCAGCATGGTGCCCAACAACAGTAAGAACCTCATTAATAGTAGTGAGCTTTCTTTTGGGGGAAAAGAAACTCAAGAGTATTCCAGGGGTGGCCCTAATCTGAGGGCTGGGTAGAGCTCTGTGTGAAGTCAAAGTTTGGGCTCCTTCTGCACTCAAGTTCAAAGCTTTGCCACTAACTCTAGACACAGCTTTGGAACACTGCCTTCCCAATGAGCCTCAGTTTTCTCTTCTATAAAATGGGAACAGCGCTCCTCATCCAGCTTGCCTCCCAGACGTATGGCAGGATGCCATCAAATCCTGCATGAGCTAGCCATATAAGCCTCAGGGACTGACTGGCCTCTCTCTTCAGCATTAATTATGCTCCACTGACCTCAGCCTTCTGGGTCAGAGTTCTCCTATTTCCATAAAGCCATGACAGAGGCCATGGTGGGTGAGAGCAGCCAGGTGGTGGACCAGGAGAGGGGAAGGGCGCCCCATGGCCCTGCTGCTTCTCCCAGGAGCTGGGCGCAGAAGGCTTAGAATCCAATGCTCATGTATTTACACTCTGCCAGCGTGCAGCATTCACTTCTCAGCTTATCTGAGGAGAGAGATGAGCCGGATTTGGGTTGGGCAGACCTACTCAGACAAATGGCCTGAGCCCTTTCTCACGCCTGCCTCACACACTCGCCACCTCCCTTGATCTCTTTGTCTGTCTCCCTTTGATGGCCCACTCCTCCCTTACTCTTTCTCTTTGTGCTGTTTATTCTCCATGGGATCCCCTGGCCTAGATGCAGCCCCTGCCTTCCCAGTCCTGCCCTGTGCCCCAGGAGACTGACCCCAGAGACCTGAAGGCCCTGGGTGTCTGTGGTCAGGTCCAGAAAGTAGAGACATTAGCAGAGGTTGGCAGGAGGGAGAAGAGAGGCTGATGATTCCCTCCCACACCCGCCCTCCGGGGTGACATTTTTAACAGTGGCTGTGTTTCTCCATGACTACAACTAGCACTCGGTATCCCCTCCTATACAACCCTAGCCCTTACTGGGCCCCAATAATACCACTGCCTGTTAGCTCTGGAGGTGACGAGGGCTCCCAATCCTTGCGGGTCCCTAGGGCCTCACCACTGCTGGTTGTTGCTTCCTTCACTCCACTGTGTCTCTCTAAGTGGCCTTTTGTTACAGAAGACCACTGGGGGAGGACGAGGCAGGATCCCTCTAGACACTGCTCAGCCCCATGCACGCTCTTCATTGTGCTCCATATCCTTTCCACCCAAGTCCTCATGAACTCAGGATGGAAAGCATTAAAACAGCTTAATACCCCATTGCTTAATGAGGAACCACTCAAAGGTGCTGAGGGACGAAAGGAGGAGGCTTGCTGCTGACACACACCCTACACACAGAGCCAAGAGTCCCTCTCTTCTTCCCACAGGCCAGAGAGAACTAGGGGCTTCAGGGACCACAAGCAGAAGAGCTGGGTTATAGCATCCCTTTGCCACAAGCCAGCCAGCACATTTCAGAACCCCACTTCCATCACAAAGTCATGTGTCTCTTCCTGGACAGTAAGAGCTCTTCGATTTGATGGACATGGATGTAGTCTGTAGGCGTAACCAGGACACAGGTGCCAGGAATGGTTACTATGCTTTCACAGGGAGCCAGCAGGCTCCTGCCCTCTCCAGAGGAGCTGGCAAGTGGGGGAAGGATGATGTGCTAATGGGACAGCAAGCATCTGGCACCATGCCTGCTTCCTGCCCCAGGGGAGAGAAGGAGGCACGCTCTCCACAGAACAGACTGGTGTTGGGAGGGTTGAGGCTGGCACTGGGGCAGGGGTGGTTATATGGTTGGACTGAGGGCTGGTATAAGGCCGAGGTCTGAGTGTTGGATGTGTGGGTGTCGGTACTAACACTGAGATTAGACTGGGCTGGACTAGGCTGTAGGCACCGAGCTTGGGGTGAGGCTGACATTAGAGCTGGGGTGGGCTGCAGTTAGGGCTGAGGGCTGGATTTGGGAGTGGGGAGATGGGTTAGGGATTGGAGTGCGATACTGAGTTGGGTCAAGGGCTAAAGTTGAATTAGATTTGATGATAGGTTTCTGGATGGAGCTGTAGATTAGATTCAGGGTTGTGATTAGAGCCAGAGTAGTAGATCAGAGTCAGAGATCAGTTAGGGGTCAAGGCTGAGGTTGGAGTCCGAGTTGAGTCTAAAACTACATCAGCATTGGGGTGAAAGTTCAGTTAAATGCTGAGCAAAAGCCTAAGCATGGGGTTTCATAGCCCTCCTGCCTCTCCTGGGCTCCAAGGATCTAACTGACCTACAGAGTGAAGGTGTTAGCATATGGACATCTCCTCCTTCTCTTCTCTGAGATGACTACTTCATTCATTCATTCATTCATTATTTCATCCATCTACCCAACAAAAATGTATTCATCATACATTATGTGCTGAACACTTTGTAACATCCTATAAGCCAAGCAGAAGTGGCCACTATCCTCCTGCTTAGTTTTAGAAGAGAAGAAAGACAAAAGCTCAATAGTTGTAATGCTGTATGCACAATTTACAAGCATGATCAGGGTTATGAATGAAAGCAACAGGGAGACATAGACACAGCTGGTGATGAATCATGGAAGGCTACTGGGTGTGATGAAAGTCTCCCACGTGATTCAAAGTTAGCCCAGAGGGACCAGGTGACAAGGGGTCAACTCCTGCTAGGAATCAAGATGTGCTTCACAGAAGGGGTGGACTGTGCCAGGCTCTCTGCAGCTCCTCTAACCAGGACATTAGGAGGCAGTGGGTTTGGAGTCAGACAAACCTAAGCTCAGTGTCAGACTATGCCAGGTACAAACCAACTGAACTGTGTGACCTTGGGCAAGTGACTTCCCCTCGCTGAGCCTTGGTCCCATTTTTTAAGGTAGCAATAGGAATTCCTACTTTGTGTGGCTTGTGAAGACCTGCAATGATTTGTATAAAGTCCCCAAACATGCCAGGAGTCCAGCTAAAGAGAGTTCCCCTCCCTTTCCCAGGGTCAGGGGTTAGAAGTAGCTTGGTGCAAGCAGTTCACACCTCACAGGCAACTACACAGAGTCCCACCATTCTGGGTGAGCTGTCACCTCCTGCTGCCCAGGCTGATTTCTTCCTGGAGTTCATGCTCCCCAGAGTGCCAGCATGATTTACACAGCCATCAGGACAACTCCAAATTGGACTAAAATCTAATGACTGGAAATGAGACAAGTAATGAAATTCTACAAAGAAAATTTACAGGAGAAGATTTATTAGGTGAGTTTTATTTATGATACTGAGCATTTAGGGCTCTGGGTTGGGGTATGGCATTGGACAAATAAATCCAGTTCACCCACTACTGATCCAGCCATCCCCTGCCTGGCTCTACCTCCAACCTAGCAGTCTTGTACTCCTGCCAGGCCAAAGACCTCTGCAGTTCCTCTGTGCCCACTGGGCTCAAAGCCTCCCCACTGGGCTCTTCCCTCTTCCACTGCCAGCCTCTCTGGGCCCTGGTTCTCTCCGGCATCATTGTGGCCCGGCTGCACCAAAAGCTGAACCCCAGGGACAAGGAGGGGAGTGGCCTGTTCACAGGCAGCACCTGACAACTGGACCGTGGAGTCAGTGTTTTTTGAGGTGTGAGGTGGCAGGCAGAGGCCACAGGCACCTGTGGACAAATAAGGCATCATTTAAGACCAGCAGCACCCTTAGTGCAGCACCTTCTTGTGGTCAGGATAAGGGAGCAGTGGGTAGGAGACTAGAGGGTAAACTGAGGCAATTTTGTGCTGTATCAGGGTCTACAAGGGGCCAAAGACTTTTTGCACTGTACCTCTCCTGCTCCCTCTTCCCATAGCCTTCCCTCCCTAGGGCAAGGGAATAACTGCTGTCTCTTAAACCCTCTCGAAGCCTTCTTGCTCATCATTCTCACTAACCCCTTCCTTCTCCATCTGCTTCTCTTGACCTCAGTGACTTCTTGACCTATTTTCTCTTTGTTCACACTATCCCAAGGACACTGAACTCTTTGTTGGCCCTCAAATATGCCCAGCAATTTACTGCCCCAGGACCTTTGCATTGCCTAAAATGTCCTCACCCAGTAAACACTATAACTCACTCTCTTGTTTTCTTAAACCATTACCTTCTCAGTGAAGTCAGAAGACAAACCTATCAACATTTCAAACTCTCCTGGACACTAATTATCCCTTCTCCTGCTTTATGTTTTCTCTTTAGCACATATTACTAAATTCCTTATATTTCATTTCTTGACCTTATTTATTAGATGTCTTCCCCCACTAGAACAAGCTTTGTCCAAGAGGACAAAGATTTTTTGTTTGTTTGTTTGTTTGTTTTGAGTTTTTTTGGTACTGGAGATCGAATTTGCAACATTGTGCTTGCTAGGCAGGTGCTTACGCCACTGAGCTAAATCCCCAGCCCAAGGACAAAGATTTTTAATAGTTTTGTTTGCCTCTATAATTCTCAACTCCAAGAACAGGGTCTGGCACATGGAAGGTGATAATAAAAATAAAAACAAAAAAAGTACCAGACAATTGAGCCAGGTCATTAATAAGCACCACGGACCCTGTCTGTGCAAGATGCCAGTTGCCAGGTCCCCTGCCAAAGGTTCCCCGATGAGATCCGTTAGTGGTTCATTCAGCAAAAGCCCCAGTGCTTGCTCCTGTGTTTGCACACAAGCACTGCACCTGAGTAGCCCCCACGCTGGGGGTGGCTCCACATATCCAGTGCATTGTCCCTCAGAGATGACCAGAAGTCTGCAAGGGAGCCACCAGACCAGGACCTTTAGGACGGCAGGAAGCACCGCCAAGTGCCTTGTCAGGGGTCAGGGAGCCTGGTGTGGGGCATCACAGAGTGTGGGATCATATGTACTCCCAGCCACCATCAGCTGTGTGACCTCATATGGTCCTCACCCTCTCTGTGCCCCAGACCTCCTCAGTCAAATAAAAACTACGTACTGCCCACTCACTGGCTGACTGTGAAAATGAGATGAGCCTTCTAAAACTCTTTGAACAGACCCAGAACATAACAAACGTACCATAAATGTTAGTCATTTTTAGTACTGCTTTTATTATCATTATTGAAAATGGGCAAGGGGGAAGAGGAAAAGATTCAAGGGAGCAGTCTGAGCAGAGACCAAAAGCAGAGCAAATAGAGGACTGATCAAGATAAGAGGGCACAGAGTCCTCCCTGCTGGTCCCAGGGCCAAGCTAGTAAACCTCTGACAATCAGCTCTCAGGCGGGGCATCCTGATCTGTAGCATTTGCTGGACTGAAGGTATAAATCCTCTCACCGTAGCAAATTTCAAACTACCACTGTAAAATCACTGAACTTAGGGAGGGATATGTACTGGGCACTCGCAGGCCCACAGCTCTCCCCATCCCAGCCCCTGCGAGGAGGTGCTCCACCTGGACCTCACTGGGTCCTCACACTGGGCTCTAAAGAAAAAAGATTAGCGATGGGGTGCAGCAGGGGGAGGCGGCTCACCTACTGCACAAAGTCCCTGTGTGGCTAGACCACAGAGCTGTCTCACCCAGGCCATCTTGGAAGCCACACACACACACACACACACACACACACACAGAGAGAGAGAGAGAGAGAGAGAGAGGACCCCTGCATCCTCAGCTCTCAGCTCCATGGTCACCTGCATATGGGCAAAGGTCCTGGGAAAGATCAAGGTGGTCTGAACTCTTGGGGTCCTAAACGGAGCCCTCCCCAGATCCTACCTTCCAACCCCATCTCTGGAACTCCCTTTAGGGGGCCCTGGTCTCTCCCTTAGGCTCAGATGGAACTTCGCCAGCCCCAGCTGAGCTGCTCTACCAAGGGGGAGGGGTCCTGGAAGCTCCAGGGTTTGCCACCTTGCTCCCTCCCCCTCCCTCCCACCGCCCTCCCCAGCAGGTTATCAGCGTGAAAACAGGAAGGCTGGCAGAGCTATTAATAATACATGAAGCCGAGCTCTGCCCCCGATCAGGCAGGCAGAGGCGGAGAGGCAGCTCCAGTCCCTGGGAGAGAGACAGCCCAGCTGCTGGGTGCCTGCCTGGCTGGGTCTTGGGGCAGGGGCGGGGCCCTCTGTTTCTCTGACTTGCTTTATGCACATCCAACACTAAGGACAGACACCTCCATCTTGCTGACTATCATCTTCCTCCTCAGAGTCACTGCACCCTGAAGAAGCTTCAGCCAATATAGAAAATCTGGCCAACCTGGCATGCAGGAGCTCTAGGTCCTGGAACTTGGGAAACAACGATCCAAATCTTGGTGTCAGACAGATGTGAATCTCAGCCCAAGCCCACCTACTGTGTGACATTAGACAAACCACTTTACCTCTCTGAACCTCAGATTCTTCAGAAAATCAGAAACTACTGAGGAAAGGGTGGAAAGAAACAAAAAAATAGACGTGAATCTCTTCCATATGGTAGTTGGCTCAAAAAATGGTAGTTGGGTATTAGTTCTATAACTCTGAATTTGAACAAATTTTTTCCTTTCCAGGGCCTCAAATTTTCCATTATAAAATGAGAAAATTGAACTAGGGGATCTCTGTGAGCCCTCTAAGTAGCAACAGGATTTTCAAGATTTCAAGGCGAGAAGCCCAGGCCTGCAGATGACACCAGGACTACTAGACATGTCCCATCCTGTGGCCCTATATGCCAAGAATAAGAAAGGGAAGATGTCTTCCCTGGGAGTTTGAGAACTGAGCCCTGAGCCCAGTTTAGGAACGGAGCAGCAGAGCCAGAGTCTTCCTGAGCCCAGAAGCACTGTGCAGCCGACACCTCCCTCTCTGTCTTGTGAGCAAAGCAAAGGCTGACACTGCATGAGGTTACAAGGACACAGCGTGACACAGGAGGCTGCTGGCTCAACTAAGGAAACAATGCTTGGCCCTACATTCGTGTCTCCCCTAGGCATGGGATATACAATCACAGCAACCTCGAGGATCAATTTTATGATGGTATTGTTTGGACCTGGTTTCATCCCCTCTAACTCATGGTAAAATTTTAGTCCCAGTGCAGCAGTACTGAGAGGTGATTAGGCTACCAAGAGAGATTAATGAAGTTCTCATGGGACAAGGTTAGTTACTGTGAGAATGGGTTGTTATAAAGCAAACCCAACACCTTGTGTTGTCTTTTCCATTCACTCCTACTTGCCTTTCTACCTTTCCAAGTTAAGATGTGGCAAAAAGTCCTGGCCTCAGACTTTCAGCTCCTAGATTCATTAGATAAATAAACTTCTTTCCTTTGTAAATTACCAGTCTCAGGGATTCTGTTACAGCAACAGAAAACAAACTAGTACATATGACTAACAAACACAACTATGCTACTTTCTGTTCTAAGTATATTGATATAGATTAACTCATTTCACCCTTACTACCCAAAGTCTTAGAGCTTCTAACTAGGGGCTGGCAAGTAACCAACCAGTCTGGTCCTAGATCCTCAGCCACCACACTCTTGCTGCTCTGGTGGGAGCAGAATGGCACTCAGCACTCTCTGTATCTATCTCAATTTAGATCCTTGCCTGTGGTCACTCTGCAGCTCCACCTCCAACAGGCAGCTGGGAGCCCAGCCCCTATCTGCTGCCTGTATCTGCCAGCCAAGCTAAGTCTGGTCTGGGCAGGAAGCAGGGTAAGGTGACAGTCAAGGAAACTGACCTGAACTCTCAGGCCCACAGTAGAAGCTTGCTTCAAAGCTCACCCATCTACACCTTGAGCCCCACTGTTTTGCCAAAATAGCAGCAACGCTAACCATTTCCAGTTCCCAGCCTGAACTCCAGCCTATTTATTTACCATAGCGGTACAGAGAGGCTCTACAGAACACAACTTCATTGCTTCAAAGGCTGGGCACTGGCAGGGGGCCAGCAACCCCAGAATAGCAAGGCAGACTACTTGGCAGCAAGACCCCAACCATGGAGCAGCACAAGACATTACCTGATCACTAGCATCCTCCGGAGCTGGGAGTGACGGCCTGGTCTTGCATGAATGGGGGCATCATACACAGTTTCCCACTACCCTGGCCCTCCAGACAGCTGCTGCCAACCCGTATCCAAACCGACCCTCTCCTCTTAGCTCCAGAGAGCTTCCCTCCAAGGACCTTCCCTACAAACCAGGTAGGGAGAAGAAATACCCAGAGAGGTCACAAAAGTATAAACACTGACCATCTCTCCACCACACTAACTCAGTTAGCATATCTGAGCCAGTGGTTGCAGTTAGCATCAGTCAGTAGGTGGAGGGAAGGAGGGAGAGAGGGATACATGGATGGGTAGAGGTGGGTAGGTGAGTGGGCAGGCAGATGGATGGATAGATCGATGGATAGGAAGACATATGGAGTCATGATTTCCACATTAGCATAGCCCACCACGCAAGACTTTGTTTTTCCTTCTTCTCACACAAAAACCCCCTTTGCCAGGTTTTTTTATTTACTAAAGACAGACTGAAGTGTTAGGCTCTTTCCTTGGTCTCTGCATTGTTAGCAAATTTCTGTTCACTCTTCTCTGTCCCTTTTCCTCCAGGAGGTAGGGAAAGGCCTAGGCTGGGGCAGTCAGGAACTGTGAGCGGTCAATCTTCCGGAAAGACAGTGAGCTGGGTGGAGGACATATCACCTCCACTGACTCTAACAGTTAGTGAAGCCAGGAGAGTGTGTCAGGACATCTCATCACAAAGCAGGTATGAGGACTTCTTTCTCCCTGCCAAGTACTCGGACCCTGAGCTAGAACTTGGCTCCTGGAGCACAGCCAAAGGGCAAGACTTGAGCTATGCAAAAGGGCTGGAGGGCCCTGGTCATGAGCGGAGTTGCAGAGAGGCACAGGGAGGATATGACTGGGAGACCCCCAGGGAGAGGAAAATCTAAGGCACCCACCCTCCCTAGCCTTAGTCCTCTGCAGGCTTCCAGAGCAAGACGACCCTGGAGCGGAACTATTCCACCTGGCCCCTCGGGGAGATCCTGGTCATTTTGGGTGACAGACATCACATGCCTACCACAGCTGGAAGATGGGAAAAGTCTGCAGGGATCAGGGAGACTGTCTCCCAGACTTCAACTCTTCATGGGGATTAAATGAAGTAATGTATGGGAAGCACTTAGAAACAGTCGAACCAAGTGTTAGCTACCAACACGAGGTTAGTGCCTGGCCCAGAGTGAGCACTAAATATCTATCGAATGAGTGAGTCCTGCTCCTAGCTTTTACCAGTTCCAACACCAGGCATCAATATTGCCTCCATAGCTACTGTGGAAGACAAACATATTAAACTCATTTCCACCCCAGGGTCTTTGCACTTGGCACCCTCTGCCAAGAGTGACTCTCCCACACATTTTCACGTGGTTGACCACCTCTCTTGACTCAGATCTCTGCAGCTTGAAGTAACAATTAAGCTTCTGACCATTGCCTGCTGCTAGGCTTCCCTGTCCCAAAGTTATCTTTTCTTCCCCATAAAGGAAGTCTATACACACACATACACATACACATGTGTGTGTGCACACACACACACTCCCTCACTCACTCAGATAATCCTGGTTACATAACCTCAGGATTCCCCTCCTACCCAGAACCTCAGGGTTCCCCTCCTACCCAGAACCTCAGGGTTCCCCTCCTACGCAGGACCTCGGGGTCCCCCTCCTACCCAGTGCTAGGTCTTGAGCTACAACAGCTCTGATCCAGCAAGTGGTCCCACCTAGGATGCTAATGGCCAACAGTGTCCATGCATGACAAGATTCACTCAGCCCATGAAGGAGGTCGTGCCCTGTCCACAACCTGCTACCCTCCCACCCAGCTTTGCAAAGAATCATGGTACAGTGCAAACTCCTGAGTTCAGTGGACCAGGATTTAACAATCCTTGCCCCACCATTTACCAAAAAAGAATGCTTTTGCTGAGCACTTGTTGGTGCCAGCCGCTGTGCTAAATTCTCCACACAGTTGAGCTCATTTCACCTAAACAGCCAAAAGAAGGGGTGCTATCCTCATGTGACCTCTAGCTGAAACACAATTCACTGCCTATGCACTTAAGCTCCTAAAGGAGATAGAGCTGACTGCCCATCTGGGCTGCTCCACTCACTTGCTGTGTGACCCTGGACAAGTTACTGTGGCTCTCTGAGTCTCCGCTTCCTCCTCTACAATGAGGAGATAGGATAGCCACTATCTGTATGATCTCCTGTGAGGATTTAAGCAGATAATGTATCTAAGTACCACACTGTGCCAGGTACGCAGTCCTTGATCAAGGTTGGGGCCTGCCCTGCCCTCCTTATCTCACCAGTTCCCTTGCCAGCTTGCACGCTGAGACTGATCTTCCCCACACTTCCAGGCACAGGGCTGGGCACTGCCAGTGCACACAGAGAATTCTTCCTGACTGGCAGATTTTTCCCAATTCCAGTCCCAGGCCCTGACTGCAGACAGCACTCCCTCTCCCCAAGCATCTCAGCAGAGGATTTCCACCCTGGGCAGGTTCACAGGAGGGCGCCCCTAGGAAAAGCCCTCCCTGACACTGAAGCCCTCCCCAGCACCATGCCCCACCATGGAGCCCAGAGACCGCCCTGGTTCCCTGGATTGGAGCTACTCCCTAGAAAGCCTGGCTGTCACCTTGGCTTTTCTAAGGCTTTGGGCACCTACAGGCTCAGCAGTCATTCACTCCGGTGCCTCCAGTCCTGACCCTGCCATCTGCACCCAGGAAGCCCCACTCATACCAGCTACTCGAATCCCCAGAATCCCAGCCTCCAGTTTATCAGCCACCCTACCCACAGCAGGCACTGTAACCCCTCTTGATACCTCCAACACATGCCCAGCATTGAACCATGTCCCTACCAGCCATGACCTCTGTAGGGCCCTAGGACTGGCAGTAAAATACAGAGCTACTTTGCCATTCATCAAAGATACTCATAAATAAATATGTGTAAATCATATGCACACCAGGTAGAAATTTGCATCTCTTGCTGCTGAGTCAGCATCTCCAGGCACCAGGGAGGCTGCCAGCAGCTCGGGTTTAGGACAAGGGCCCTGGGCACCTGGAGGCCCATGGAACAATCTCAGATTCACCATCTGAGACCCTAGAACTTTCAAGTTGGAAGCATCAACCACTATTTACTGATTACCTATTATATGCCAAGCACTCTCTCACATACTAGCTACTACACCCATTAAATGAGACAGCATGTAAAGGACTCAGAATGGTCCTGGTGTAAAGCATCCAATCTACAGGCACTATTGTTAATATCGTCTGACTTAATGAACTCTCACAACAACAACATTAGTATAACTAACATTAATAATAATAATAGCACTCATTGCCATCATTTATTGGATATCCTTAATACAAAAGTTTCAGTATATAGCAGTTAGGGCTAGTGTTGCACCCCCATCCCTCCAGGCCCTACCATTTCCGTGTACTTCAGCCTGACTTCCAACTGCCTGCAGCTGCGGCTTTGCCTGAGGGCTTCCTCCCGTCTCCAGGAGGCTGCTCTCCCCTCCCAGGGCAGGCCCGAAGTGCCAGAGCACTAACCCTCATCACCAAAACACATGGGTAAATAAATGCCCCAGCTCATGTAAATGACTCATCTATCCAGTGGGACAACTTTCAAGTGTGTGTTCTACACCAGTGCCCAGGGATCCTCAGTGGTCACTTGCAATTTGCTCAGTGAAGCTCCCTCTACTGGCTTTCTCCCTTCCCTGTCTCACCTGCCCACACCCTACCAATAGCGTTTCCTTTATTACATGCATTCAAACCTTATCTCAGGGTCTGCTTCTCAAGAAACCTGATTGAAGACACGGTGCATACCTCCAGTGATCCGCAGGACAATCTTCAGAAGAAGGAATTTGCCCTTATCAGGATATCAGGCTCCTGGCCACATTCTGTAAGGGGCTGCTAGATCTGATCTCACCTCCTCAAAGATCCCCATCCTCTCTCTTCCACCACTCCACTCAGTCACACTGGCCTCCTCCTAATCCTTGGGCATATCAGGACCTCTTAACACCCCTGCTGACTTTCCAACCAGAGACACTCTCGCTGCATGACTGCCCCTTCCTGTCCTGCAAGTTTCCCCTGGAAGGTCACATTATCAGAGGGGTCTTTCTCAGCCACCAGCAACTCCACAGTACCACCTGTGGAGAACACCCTGTAACTCTTGCTTGTGAATGTGTTTACTTGTCTGATTTGCCTGTAGAATGTATGTCCCCAGGAGCCATGGCTGTCTTTTTCATTGTTAAACTCCCAATGCCTGGCCCAAAACAAGTGAGCAAAAACATTAGTTGAAATAGAAGAACAAAATATTTGCACTCCCGGCTAAAGGTGAGGAAACTATAGCTTAGACAAGCTTAAACAAGTGGCCATTGGTCATAAGGTTGGCAAGAAACCAAGTATGTTCACAAAATCAGGGCTGCCCAGCGCCAAGGCCATGATCTGAACTACTGTAGTACTCAATTTCCATTGCACAGATGGGGAAACTGAGGCTCTGGGAAGTTAGCTAAGAGCTACAGCAGGGGCTTAGCACAAGCTTCCTGTGAGACCTGTGCTCCTTTCACTAAACTTTATACCTACCCTCAACTCTCCCCCAAACCACTGTACAATACAAAAATTCTCCTGTGCATTCCTGAGAGGCTGATCCCAAACTGAAAATCAGCTGTTCTCCCTTTACTTACACCATTCCTGGGTCAGGAAGCTCACTCTGTGACAAGTGGGTTCTTAGGGTGTCCTGGATCACAACTCCCTAAAACATTCATGGCTTGGTCTGTACTTTGCTCCCTAAACCAGAACTTAATCACTCCCTGGGCCCCAGATCAGCCCTATAGACACTCAGAGACAGAAGCTGTAATCTAAGCGTCCACTCGTGGTGGGCTGGCTACATCATTTACAGTACATGGACACGCCAGACTGCTATACCATACAGCAATTGACAGGATGAGGCAGACGGACAAGATGTATTTTTTAAAGCAGATGGATAGACATCCAAAACACGTTATTAATTTTAAAAGACAAGTTTAAAAATATCATATATTTTGTGCTTACATCTTCCATCAAAAAAGTTTTATCTCTAGCCACACATGGTGACACACGTTTGGGATCCCAGCACTCCAGGAGGCTGTGGCAGGAAAACTTCTGTGAGTACAAGGCCAACCTGGGCTATTTAATGAGTTCAAGACCAGCCTGAATTACATAGTGAGACTCAGCCCCAAAAAACAAAACAAAACAAAAACATTGTATCTGTCTTTATATCTATACCTAATACATCCATAGATATGGATGCATATCACAATCTGTGTAACTTTGGCTAATTTATTCAACTCTCTGACCCTCAATTTCCTCAGTTGTAGAGTTGAGATATTAGTTTAACCTAACCTGATGTTTGCATGTGGGTGCAATGTGTAAACCCAGCACTTGCACATAATAAACACTCTACATAGCTCTTCGTAATGTGTGTCTGTGAAAGAAAATTCTGGAAAGATAAAGACAACAGTGATTATGAGGGGTAAGACAGAGAGGTAGGTGTGCGTAGGCAACATACTTCTCAGCTGCCTCTTCAAGGCTCTGTGCCAGTTCCTATCGGCCCCTCTCTAGGAGACCAGTATTCATCTGACCCTGGTCAGGTGCCAGACCCAACCAGTAAGAGTAGTTTATGCTGGACACTGTGTTTATATTGATGTCAGTGTATGCTTTTCCTCTCTTCCAGGCTGAGCAACCTTCAGACCCATTGGAGCCCGGCCTTTATTCTGCCCTATCTTTAGGTAAAGGTCCTGATGTTTTACTGTACATTGACTTCCATTCCCACAGCCAACAAAGAAGCTATTAGATCTGGATTTGTGGTTGACCCCTGACCTTCACTGCTCTTCCTTGCTCTTGCCCACAGCAAAGGTATGTAATCTTACCATCCTATTCATCTTCATCTTGGCTGTGGATTAAGAATGTGGGGCAGTTGGGCATGGTGGCGTGCACCTGTGACCTCAGCATGCTGGAGGCTGAGGCAGGAGGATCACCACAAGGTCAAGGCCAGCCTGAACTATACAGTAAGACCCTTTCTCAAAAGCAAAACAAAATGGGCTGGGGTTTTAGCTCAGTGGCATAAGTGCCTGCTTGGTAAGCTCAAGGTTGTGAATTCGATCCCCGGTACCAAAATAAAAAAAGCATGTTGGGCAGAACTGAGCCCAAATGGGCCCTTGTCCTTGCTGGGCTCCTTACCCAGCCCCCTTTGGCTATAGCCAACCATTCTCTTGGACTGAAAGCAAGTATCTGTAGGACTTTTCATTGGCCCCCTTAAAAAAAAAAGAAGGAATTAAGATTACAGGGCACAGCTCTGTGGTCATTCAATGGGCACTCTTTATGGATGCTGGAGGACAACAATGAAACAAAGCTCACCCCTAACTCCCACAGGCAAGACAGATACACAAAGAGTTAATCACATGGGCCTCTCAATGCTAATGGAGACAATGGAAGCAGAGCCACAGGCTGCCGCTGGGTCTCAGGAGTGAACCCCCTCAGCAACCCTGATCCTTGAGCTTGGATGGAAGGCTGGGAAGCAGGGGAGACAGAGTACCCCCAAGCAGAGGAGACTGCATGTACAAAGGCAGGAGAAGGGGCCTGGTGTGCTTTGGGGAACACAGCTGGATGCTGCCCACTTCAAAGGGCTGCAGAGTCAAGATCACCAGGGGCTTTGGACCTGATGATGTACACGCCAGGGAGCAACAGAAGGCTTCTCAGGAGCTGAGGGACATGCTAGAGTTGTCTCTTAACTGCAATAGTCCGACTTGGGTTGGCAATCCAGATGAAAGGCAGGAGGAACAGAGAATCACCCAGACCAGTCATTTATAGCCCCCATCACTCTCCTTACACTTTCCTATAACTTTGGTTTCCTAGAGCCACTAAGCCATAGGTTTTGGCCATTCTCTGAGGTCTCCATAGCAAACAGACTCATGGGCCTACAATGAAAGGTAAACTGGGGCACTCCACCTAACGGCCCTTTCCTGGCAGACAGGACAGCAGGAGCATGAGTCCTGCAGACACTCAGTTCTTAGCCACAAGCCAAAGTTGAGGCTTGAGGGTGATTTTATCTGTAATGACAAGTCCATCCCCAGGCTTGGAGAGGTATTGTTCCAGACCCAGCAGATATCCCAAGTCAGACACATGTCCAGAGCTCAAGCAGACATTGCCCCTAGGCCAGGAAGCTGTTGCACCAGGCCTAGACAGATGTTGTGCCAGGCTCAAACACGTGTCCTGGGCCCAGACAGAAACTGTCCGGGGGCCAGATAATATGCTGGGCTTGGCCAGGTGTCCCAGCCTCAAACAGATGTTGTCTCCAGCCCAAGCAGATGCTACCCTAAACTCAGACAGATGTCTGCCACCAGAGATATATAAAGATGCTGAGAGGTCCCTGGGAAAATAGAATTCTTAAATCTTCTTTTGCCACTTTACTTGCTATCCCTGAAAAAGTCAGAGGGCCAGCACTAAGCCAAATCAACTCTGCCCCCAGCCCTCCCAACTCTTGAAAGCCAAGAAGCTGTAGTCTTCTGTTCCTCCCCTGACTCCAGGCAGCTGCTTCAGGGAAAAGAAAGGGGCCTATGATGTAGCCACAAACGAAGCACATGTACAAAGCCACCTGTGGGGTGGTGGGCAGTTGATGCTCAGGCAACCTGAGCTAAGTACAGGCAGAGGGACGTTAGAGAAAGCAGTTGGTTGATGTAAGGACCAGGCTCATTAAATCCCAGCTCAAATGTCACACTCTGGGACTAGAGGAGAAGAGAACCCCATCCCCATACACACATATACTCTGCCTAGCACCTGGGGAATGTCATTACTGGGTCAGTTGAAGGTCGTTACTATTCCAAAGCTGGCTGCACTAAGCTAGGGAGAGGGGGGATCCAAAGGCTGGCCCTGAGTTAACACAGAGTGGGGAAAGGGTCTCATTAATCAGTTTGGGTCACCCTGGCTAGAAGAACAGGCTTCCTTCCCTAAGAGTCCTCATGGTAGCATCAGGGGCCCAAAAGGAAAAAGAACCTCCCCTTTCTGGCCACATACCTCCCATCAGGAAGCTAGAGCTATGTGCACTGGGACTATACAAAAGTGGGACTTTCTAGAACAGCTGGGCAATGGGCGTTTCTGGGCTTAGGTAGGAAAAGGTAGTGAGAGATGTTAACAGTGAGAGCCTGACAGTTCCTGCATATATAAACAAACCTTGAGCCACCACCACCACCACCACTACCACCACCACCACATCCTCTGCCCGTGCTGGCTGGGACTTCCCTCCAGGTCTACTTTCTTGCCCTCAAGAGCAAGCCTGAGGCTGAGAAAGATGAGGTGCACTCTCATGCAAAATGAAACAGCATCCCCAAACAGGAGAACCTTCTAACCACCACCACCACCACCCCACAGAAGCACTGCCTGACTCAATTACAAATCCTCATGCGCACACACTAATATAAACCAAGCACACAAACACTTATGGGCATCTAAAATATAAACACACAAATTCCTGCTAGTATGCTAATAAACAGTCACTATACATACAAGCACACCAAACCACCTACACACTGTCGTAAACACTGTAATGCACACAAACAAAAAAGCAACAGCCCTCCCTCTCTGCCACACCACCCAAGCTACTCCTACTTTCAACTCTCAACTGGGCCACAAAGTCAACCCCAGGCCCTCAGAAGGCCCCTTACTCTTTTAACAAGGGTAACATAATGAGGACTTATCACTCTCTCCTCCCACCCCAGTCTGTGGTGAATTTTACAGCCGTCCAGATAAAAGTGTGTTTTTAAAAAAAGAAAGAAAGAAACCAAAACCCAGCCCCAGCCTTTCAGGGTGATTAATCCCTACTAATGATTTACTGATCTGCAGACAGCGTGTTCTGTATAACTGGATTGTGAGCATTAACACCAGCTCAGAGGCTTCCATTCTGCTAAAAATGAAAGTAAATTTCAAGAGCAATTGACCATTTCTAATTTGTATAGTCTACTGATACAAAGGGAGGACCTCCCACTCCCACCCATAGACCAGGGACTGGGGACAGGGGGTGCAAAGAATTCATCCCAAAGAAATACTTCACCTTCCATTTCCCCTTCCCTTCAAAGACTGAGACAGGGAACCTGAGATCAAACAGGTAAGATTGCTTCTTTCTCCTGCCAAAGATGGCAATATCCCCCCTTCTATCAATGTCCTCCTCGGTCCTAGGCTCTAGAGGACACAGGAAGGATAGAAGAGGTACCAGACATCAGGAGAGGCTGAGTTTAGCGGAAAGAGCTAGGGTGTAAGAACTTGAAGCAATGGTCAGCCCATATAGGGACAGCTTCCGGATAGTGACCCGCACTAAGCATCTGTCTACCAGACCAAGGCAGCAGATGAACAGGATGACCTCTAGTGCTCCCACTCCCAAATTGAGCAATCTGTGGCAGCCAGGACCCTGCCAGACCCTTCTAGTCAAAACCACATTCCAGCCCAGAACAAGCAGAGCAGCAAGCCCCAGTGGGTGTGGTCGTTCCTGACACCCTTCAGCAGGAACTGCTGGGGAGGCAGACAGCCAGAGAGAAAAACCAAATCACACTTTCTCTCCCCAAGCTTCCATCTGGGCAGAGATTTCGCCCAACCTTCTTAAGCACCCCAACACAGACCAGCCTGTCCAGTTTAGAGATGAAGAGGCTGTAGGTCACAGAGATTAGGAGACTAAGACTGGCCTACGATTATCCAACGGGCTTCCCTGAATTACAGCCCGGATGAAACCTGGGATCCTTGTCTCCCAAGCCAAGCCTTCTGAAAAGGTAGGATCTAGATCAGAAGACTAGCAGAGGGAAAGGAAGTGCCTGTGAATGCTGCCCCAGCCCAGCCAGCCTCAGACAAAGGCTCAATCCCACATGCACGCAGATGGACAGCCTCAGATCACCCACAGCCCATGGGCCCTGTCTCCTCACTTTACCTCTCCCCACCATTCCTTGCTTGCAAGAACTCCTCCAGGTAATGTGTCCTAGAGCCTCGCTTCCTCTAGCACTGTGAAGTCCCTGGTTCCATGGCTACAGCTGCTCTCTGTACTTCCTGGACTCCTGACCAACTGACAGACTGATGGAAAAGATATTATTAGAGGGCAGTGGAGAGCAGAGATCAAGGGGGAAAGCAACTAGATACAGCTGTTTCCAGGAGACATCGTGCTTTCCTCTTCTCACCAAATCTGTGCCTGCCGTGCCATTGTGCAGACTACCTATCTCGGGAGGGGACAAATATTACAGTGCACACGCGGCCCCCAGGGTGCCAAAGGTGGATGCCTTGTGATTGTGCTTGCGTTCTAGAGGCGAGGTCTGTGTCTCCCAGAAGGAGGTCTGTGTCTGTAACCCTGGGCTTTGCAGACAGTGTGCACCCGGCTGAAGCTTGTGTAGCCGTTGCTGTATCCTGCAGAGCCTCCCCCGCCTCCACCCCCCACCACTCTCAGGCTCAGAGACCCCCCACAGTGAGGGCCCCATCTGCTGGAGGCTCGGTGACCTGTGTCAAATGAGCAGGCGCTCGGTCACACTCCAGAGCCTGGAGGAAGCTGCCTGGCTCTGGGAAGGCTGCAGAGCTCTGCCTGGGGGCGGGTTGGGCAGGAGTCCCTGCTGGGAAGGGGGGCCCAGGAGTCTGAGATCAGCAGAGGCCCGGCTGGGAGCTGCCTTCCACAGACAAGGAAGGAGAGTGAGAAAAAAAATAAAAGAAAGGGCTTCCCTGTCTCCTCAGACCAGCATGCTACCAAGTGGGTAGGCCAAACTCTGGGGTGAGCACGGCCCCTTCCATTCTCCAATCCCTTGTGCAGATCTGTTAGTTTCTTCAGGGTGTGGATGTGCGAATCTGTGTTTCTCCAGGATGTGTGGGGGTGCACCTTTTCGTATCTGTGCATCTGGGTGGGAGAGTGTGCCTGGCCAGCTCTGTGCACTAACATGTAAATAGGAAAGTGTGCCTATTTGTGTGAATAATGTGCTATTCCAGTCAAGCGTCTCATGCTTGTGACCCAACAGACCTCCGGGTCTTGTGTACCTTGTAAAGGAAGGCCTACTTAGGCCTCTTTCAACCTATATGAAGGTTGTGTTTACCCTTTTTAGACAAATGCCTATATTTGTCATTAGGTGTTGCTTTGTATAACTGAATATTCAGCGTAATGATGCAAGGCCATGTGTTCCTATTGTGAATCAGTATGTCTGTCCCTGTATGAGAGCATACATTGGTATGTTTTTGTAGTGTGTGTGTGTGTGTGTGTGTAAATATACAGTTGTTGGCAGGCCCTCACCATTCTGTGTCTGCACAGGTCAGATGGGTATCCAACCTCCATGTATGCACCTGTGGCTGTGTATGAGGAGAGTCTCCCCAGGATCCGTGAAGGTAGTGCTCCTACAGAGAGGGACTGTTCGGGTACAGGTATCTGCCAGTAGTCATGTCATAGTCCTCAGTGTGCCACAGGGTCTCCAACAGTAAGAGTGAGGAGGATGCTAAGACTTTTGGGGGGGAACTTAACTCCCAAGAAAATTATGACCAAAGAACCCGTAACATTGTAGAGAATATAAATTTCCAAAGTGGATAACCTTTTCCTGCTTCTCAGTGCTACTCACCCCAGGACAGTGTCTAACACATAAAAGACACCTAAATTATATCCTTTATTATACCCTCGGAACCTGAGAGCAATCCTGAGACACAGGCATTAATGTGCCCATTTTAAGATGGAGAAATGAAGGCTCCAAGAGGCAAAATAACCCACAAAATGTCACAGACTTCTATGAGGAAATAGGATTGCTGGGGGACAAGCTGATAACCAAGAGTCTGGTTACTGCTGTGGCTTACTTTGGTTTGGTTTTGGTTTTGGTTACTGCAGATATCCCTCTGCCCAGCACATACCTACTAATATAACTCCCAGTATACCAACCAGAGCTGGTCTGCCCTCAAGAGCTGCCAGAGATAGAACTATGGCCTCTCTTTGCCCTGATGACCAAAATGAACCCTCCCCCATGCCACACAACAGGAAGAATGAGGAAGAACACACATGTCCTGAACCCTGGGCAAGTCTCATTTCCCACATCTATGCACTGAGGACAATAATCTCAGCATTCTGTCATGGAACTAAGAGGTACAGGTAAAAGCATGGATGTAAAAGCACTTTGGAAAGCATTGGTGATCATTCTGCAAGTTTCAGAGGCACCTCCAAAATTGAGCTATCACACAACACTGGACATTTTCTATTCTCCAATAGACATATTTATATGAGGCTATCAAAAACTGGAAGGGCATGAGAGGTCAACTGATCCAAACTTCAATAACCCCACTCAACGGATGAGAAAACTGAGATACGAGTTACTTGCCCACCCACTGGAGCCAACGACAACAGGAATGACTACAGTAAAAGCTCTTTCTCAGAGACTTTTACTCCCATTGTCTCCCACCTCTATCTGCTTACCTTAACGAGACAAGTGGGCTGTTTGTGGTACTGTTATTCCCAGTTTACAAGAAGAAAATCCAAGACCAGAAAGAATGGACCAGAACTACTCTTGCCCACTAAGACAGTGGCTACACCAGGCCGGAGGCCTAAGGTTCAGTGTGACATAGGCCTGGTTAGGACTGTAATGAAAGGAGACTTCACTGCAGGACTTTCAGCCTTGGTCTGACCTCCCGGGTCTGGGACAAGTCCAAGGAGACAAATGGACAAGAAGGATCTGGGCTGCCTCAAGGTGACCTCTTCTTGGAAGGCCTAGAAGTCCAGGAAGGCCTAGCATCCCTGGATGGGTTGAGACAGGGGTCCATCGCAGCTCCTGCAGTTAGCATGGACCCAAATGAGCCTTCCCAGGCCATGGTCAATGGCCAAGGACCCTCCCCTGTCACATCCTTTACTTGGCTGTTAGCCAAAGCCATACTTGGGACATTTCGGGTCCAGATGAGCAGTCTATGCCCAGGGTAACCAATGTCACTATCAATTCTGTCCCAGCCCCCTTTGGATCATGTTTGCAGCAGCTGCCACTTGACCTCCCATCACCTTTGTTCCCAATCTGAGATTTTGCTGCACAGAAGTGACTCACCTCACCCCCACCTCGGCCCTGAGATCAGGAACCTGTGGGCTTTGGAATCTGTGAATCCATCTGAGGCGAGAGCAAAGACAGAACAGGATGAATGGAAGACTTTCTGGCACCCAAATCTTCGTGACAGGTAGAGGCCACGGCTGTGGCCATATAGCATGGGGCTGGGTGTGGGGTGAGAGGGTAAGCTTAGAGTAGAGCTCTACTCCAACTAGCATCCTTCAGGGAGCCCTCAAGAGCTGCAGAATGAGGCGGTGGCCGAATTCCACTGACTGCATTTCCAACAAGGACTTAGGTCTCAGTTCCCTTTTCAATAACCCCAGGCAAGCCCAGGGAAATGCCAACCCCAAAGCGCCGCGCCAGGCTGGACAGCTCCTGGCCTGCACACCTGAAGTGCCAGCTGCCCTTCCCTGAGTTAATCAGATCCTCTGCTATAGGAAGTTTCTCTCAGGCTGATCCCTGATAAGACCAACGCCAATAATCCATTCGAGCTGGGAGAAGGAGCAAGTAGGCTACTGCAGTCCGGTGTCCATCACCTCAACTAGTGCTGCATTCTCCTGAGCCACAGTCTCCGCCTCGAGGTCATCTCATTCCGGAATCCTGGAACTCTGCCTGGTTAAGAAGCCCGCGTCTCGGCATCGAAGTCTGCCTTGCCCGCTATCCCAGCGTGAAGCCGATCGCGCAGTACTCACCTGGCCCCAGCCCCCGGGAGAAGGAAGAGATGCCCACGCGGAGCGGGAAGCCAGGGAGGGTCCAACTCTACCCCGCGCCCAAAGCGCTTTCAGGACTGAAGCGGTCTGCGCAGTTGTGACGCGGGGTCTAGAAGGAAAAAAGGGAAAACCGAGATGGGCTCCACAGGCGCGCAGAGGACCGCTCGCTGCGAGCTGGAAGCCGCGGGAGACGAGGCGGGAGAGGTGAGCAGCAGCGCCGGTACCGCGCCTGGAACCCGCGCAGCCTCGCGCTCGCGGTAGCCGAGACCCGCGGGAATCCTGGCCCGGCGGCCGCGGCACTGCAGTGGAAAGAGTGGGGGGTTGAGTCGCTGCTCGGAGCCCGAGCGCCTCCCGGAGCCCGCAGTCCCCATCGCCCCGGTGGAATGCGGCAGGAATTCAGCTCTCGTGGAAGGTGGGACCGGCCGGGCTCCGAGTCTCCAGCGCAGGGGGAAAGCTGGGCCCACGCAGCCCGGACGAGAGGGGGTGCGGTCCCAGTGCCACCCCCGCGCCACTCCCCACGTGGCGGCCGCGCCCCCGGGGCGTGAATGTGTATGCGGACCGTAGGGGGGCCGTGAATGAAGCCCCAGCGACCAATCAGCACGGCCGGCGCGCCGGACCCCGATAGCGAGGCCCAATGGCGAGCTCCGGGCGGCCGGGCCGGGCGGCAGGCGGGCGCGGGGGGCGGGGGCCAGGCCCGGGGGGCGGGAGGCGGCTCCGCAGGCAGCCAATGGGCGGCGGGCGGGGTGGGGCTCCGGAGCACCGAGCGGGTCGGGGCTTTAAGCCGGCGGAGCTCGGCGGTGGGGCCCGCAGACGGAGCGGAGCGGCGGCGGCGGCGCGGCGCGGGGTGCGGGGCGTGGGGCGGCATGGCCACCACCGCGCAGTACCTGCCGCGGGGCCCCGGCGGCGGAGCCGGGGGCACGGGGCCGCTCATGCATCCGGACGCCGCCGCGGCGGCGGCAGCGGCAGCGGCTGCCGAGAGGCTGCACGCAGGGGCCGCGTACCGCGAAGTGCAGAAGCTGATGCACCACGAGTGGCTGGGCGCGGGCGCGGGCCACCCGGTGGGCCTAGCGCACCCCCAGTGGCTCCCTACGGGAGGCGGAGGCGGCGGCGACTGGGCTGGCGGCCCGCACCTGGAACACGGCAAGGCAGGCGGCGGCGGTACCGGCCGAGCCGACGACGGCAGCGGCGGCGGCGGCGGCGGTTTCCACGCTCGCCTGGTGCACCAGGGGGCGGCCCACGCGGGTGCGGCTTGGGCACAGGGCGGCACGGCGCACCACTTGGGCCCAGCTATGTCACCGTCACCTGGGGCCGGCGGGGGCCACCAGCCCCAGCCTCTTGGGCTGTACGCGCAGGCGGCCTACCCAGGGGGCGGCGGCGGCGGCCTGGCCGGGATGCTGGCGGCCGGTGGTGGCGGCGCGGGGCCGGGCCTGCACCACGCGCTGCACGAGGACGGCCACGAGGCACAGCTGGAGCCGTCGCCACCGCCACACCTGAGCGCCCACGGACACGCACACGGACATGCTCACGCGGGCGGCCTGCACGCGGCGGCGGCGCACCTGCACCCGGGCGCGGGCGGCGGTGGCTCGTCGGTGGGCGAGCACTCGGACGAGGATGCTCCCAGCTCGGACGACCTGGAGCAGTTCGCCAAGCAGTTCAAACAGCGGCGCATCAAGCTGGGCTTCACGCAAGCCGACGTGGGACTGGCGCTGGGCACGCTGTATGGTAACGTGTTCTCGCAGACCACCATCTGCCGCTTCGAGGCTCTGCAGCTGAGCTTCAAGAACATGTGCAAGCTCAAGCCGCTGCTCAACAAGTGGCTGGAGGAGACCGACTCGTCCAGCGGCAGTCCCACCAACCTGGACAAGATTGCGGCGCAGGGCCGCAAGCGCAAGAAGCGCACGTCCATTGAGGTGGGGGTCAAAGGCGCGCTCGAGAGCCACTTCCTCAAGTGCCCCAAGCCCTCGGCGCACGAGATCACGGGCCTGGCCGACAGCCTGCAACTGGAGAAAGAGGTGGTGCGCGTCTGGTTCTGCAACCGGCGGCAGAAGGAGAAGCGCATGACCCCGGCGGCCGGCGCAGGCCACCCACCCATGGACGACGTATATGCTCCGGGGGAGCTGGGGCCAGGCGGGGGCGGCGCGTCACCGCCCTCTGCGCCCCCGCCGCCCCCGCCGGCCGCGCTCCACCACCACCACCACCACACACTGCCCGGCTCTGTGCAGTGACCCAGCGGGCTGGGCCCCCGCCGCCGCACGGCGAGGCGCGGGCGCACGGTCCGCCCGCGCGGCCTGGACTCTTTTTGTTCGGTTGCTTTGGATTTTACAAAAAGCCCAGAAACTTTCGAACAAAACCAAACACCCGGACGATCTTCTCCGGCGAGCGGCTAAGACGCGCTATAGGCTGTGTTGCCTGAGGCCTGGGAGAGAAGCGAAGATCCGGAACGCGCCAACTCACCCTGGGCGTCCCGCCCGCCGCCTGCTCCCTCCCCCTACCCCCACGACGACCCCCGCCCCTGCCCCCCGAGCTGTTCGGGGCCGGATCCCGGCAGCGGTCTCCCTCAGCGACAGGTAACGCGGTGCGGGGTTAGGGATTCCCCGGGAGAGAGGACGAAGAGAGGAGAGTTCCCCATCCCGTCTCCCCAGCGCGCGGACTCCCGAGCCTGCAGGTCAAGGGTGGGGGCTGTCACTGTATCCGCTCCGCGCCTCTTCTTTCCCATAAGGATGCGCCCCATCCCCCTTTCCCTTTCTCCGGGCTTGGTTTTTTTTTACAGTTTTTATTTATTCGTGGAGCCTCTCGGCTCCTGGGGTCCTTCTAACTCCGCCCGCGCCCTTAATTTAAATCGCTGTATACTGTATTTATCGGGGCCCCGAGGGGAGGCCGCGAGAGCCGCGTCTGTGTATAAAAGCAGGAAATAGCCAAAGCTTTAATCTAGCCTAATTTATTTTCCCTTTATCCTCCCCTGCCCTCCTCCCACCAAAAAAAAAAAAAGCAAAACAAAAAAAAGAAAACAAAACAAACAAAAAAAAACTAACAAAAAAAATTCGAGTGTTCATTTTTCGTTTCGTTTTATCCGAGCCGGTTCCTGGCCTCGCAGGAGGGTTCTGCGCTCCCACTCACACCCGGATGGGAAAGGGCGTCTGCCCAGCTGCAGGCTCACCACCGTGCCGCGGGGCCCTGCCCTGCTGGCCGTAACGAACGAAACTTGGAAAAGTTGGAGATATTTTTTAACCAGCTGTAGAAATAAGCCGTTCCCTGAGAACCTTCTGTCTGATTCCCTGCAGCTTTCCTCTGCTCCTCTCTAGAGCCCCCCCCTCACCTCCCCGGGGATGTGGGAAACTGAGGGAGGTCGGGAGAGAAATTCCCCAAGTTTGGGGTGAGGTGGGAACCATGTAAATATGTGAGATATGTACACACTGGTGGGGAAAAGAAACATTTTGTGCTTGGTTTTTATTTTTGGTTTTCTGGGTTGTCCTCCCTCCCCATCTAAAGGATTTTGTACACCCGACTAATCCGAAAAAGATATTTTAATATGATTTCCTGATTTCTGACCCATCGCTATTTATTTTCCGGATGTGTTTGGAGCTTCCCCTTCCTCCATTTCTTTCTGTTATGGTTTGAATTTAAATTTTGTTATTTTTATTTTTATTATTTTTTGGAACAATGTTTGGTGCATTCTCTTTGTATCTTTATTGCAAAAAATAATGTAGACTGGGAAGTTCCCTTTATATTTATGTTATAGTAAATATTTTATTACTCACATAAACATGTACCCCAGGGTTGTGTCCTGTCCTCTTTACTGCTAGGGCTGGGCTGGCTTCCCAATGAAGCAATGGGATGTCCTGCCTCACCTCCCAAAAAGTTCCAGCCTCTAAGACAGATCTTGAAGGAAGAAGACCACACAAACCAATTCTTCCAAGCCAGTATTAGGACTGCCTGTTACTCCAGCCATAGTTGGGCTCCTGCCTCAGTGCATCCACCTAGAGAAGATGAGCCTGCCCCATGACCCCTTCCCATAGACTCTCCTCAAACCAGACCAGGGTCTAGAACAGTGAACCACAAACACCAAATGGAACTTGGGTCAGCCATTCCTCAGGCACAAGTCAGCCGTCCTTCGCGTCCACTTGACCTCAACCACCAACCTAGAGTTTCTGTAGCCCCTGCCCAATACTCCAACCCCTGATTTTGGTTTCACTTTGCACCCCATGTGTGGAGTCCAGGCCATCTTCACCATTTAGGTCTGGAACAACTAGCGATCTGTTTAGGCCCACCATCCTATCCCAACTGACTCTCCACCGATACACAAATGGTACCCATGCTCATCTAGGCCCACTGGTTGTTCTAATAGTTTGGGATGGAGGTCTATTCAGTGGTCCTGCAGACTGAGGCAGTCTTGGAGGAGACCCTGCCTTTTTGCTTGGGCAAAAGCTAGTCCTGTTTCTCCTGGGAGAAACAGGGCACAAACACATGTATCACCAGAAACTTTTCCCCCATCAGGAATGGGCACCCAAGAGCCTTCCCACCACCACAAGGCATGTGTATTCTTGTGCGATGGAGGACTCCACAGCTATGCAGCATGACCTGGAGGGACAGCATAGATGCTGAAATAGTCCCCGCAGGCCTTCCACAGTAACATCCCCTCAGAGAATCAGGGTAACTGGAGACAGGTCTGGGTTCAGGTTCAAACCCCAAAATCACCTGTGTCCCAGTCAAAAATTTTTTTCTTTTTCTTTTAAAATAACACTTCCTATTTCCTCTGTAAATGTAGATCTTTTCCCTTCTCAGGAGAACTCGTATGAGGTTTCTCTTAACTCTTCATGGAGCCAGAGCTTGAATGCACAATCGCCTGGCTGGGGAGAAAACTGTATCCCTAATGAAGGGATATCTGAGGTCCCTTGCCAGGAAGCTGCCCAAGTCCAGACCTTTGAAAAGCCTTGGTTCCAGCCAACGGCATCAGGAATGTCCACAGAGGTATTTCCAGGTCCTCAAGTCTGGGTCCCTGGCCTGGCTGAGTCCTTGGGATGACTGTGCCAGGCTGATAGTACTTGGCGACTTTCTGACTTCTGCCTCTTAGCCTTGCGGAGCGAATTGCGTGCGCGTACAAAGGCTGCTGTGGTTTTCAAAAGCGAGGCTTCTCCCAGCTTGCTTTTCCCTCCAGTCCAGCCTACAGTTGTCACCCATGGTCCAGCTGCTCCCCACACTGGGAGGCCAGTGAACCTCCTCATGGTTCTTACAGAGAAGGTGGGAACCTGGCGGCCAGCAGGGTGATGGCACAGCCGAGAGTGGCTGGGCCGCTGGGAACCCTCTCCCAGCTTCTGTTTCCTGCCCCTCTGGTAGAAAACTTCCAAGCCATTCCACACTCTCCTTACTCCTTTCTTTTTCTCCATTCCTGGATTTGTCCCAGCCTCAGTCCCTTGAAATGGAAGCAAATGAAGCCTGAAGCTCCCTGGACGTCCTGGCCCCGAAAGCTCCTTTGGGTTTTGAGGTTGGAAAGGACTATGGGAAGACGGGGCCTGTCACTGGTCTCTGCCTGCAGCTGACACCAATTGATTGATTAATTTCCTAATTGTCTGGGTAATCCTGTACAAGAGGGTGGATTTATTATTTAAGCAAAGCAACTCAAAAACAGCAAAACAATGCAGCCTCTGAAGAACTAGGAGCAGCTGAGGGGTAGAACAAAAAGAGAATAAAAACTGGGAAAGGGTATGGAAGAAAATGTATCACTTTTGCAAGAATTTTGTTTAATGAGACACAAGCCTGAAATGGCTACCTGCGATCAAACCTGGGTGACAGCAGACCGCAGGGCTTCTTCCCCAAGACATGGATAAGCAATGATGGTAGGAACCTCAGCACCTTTGACTGTATAGAGAAAAGCAGAGGCAGGTGAACAGTTGTCCTGTGAGTCTCAGTCGGGATAGAATAGAGTTTAAGAAAGGCACAGTGAGCGGTGGGCTTGCCGGCAGTTTCTCCATCCCATGTGTCTGTGTATCCACCTGCTCTCTCCTGAGTGTTTCCATCAGAAGAGGCATATGTCCCTAAGTGTCGACCTCCAAAGAAGCTGGAGCTTTCCCTAGCAAATTTGAAATTTCCTGATCCTATCTCCCCTCCCTTTTGTGTTTGAATGGCATTATTCATTATTTCCTGAGTGATTTCAAGGCCACAGGTTCTGGTAGTTACAGGGAACCTTCCTCTCCCCATGGAAATCTCTGCGTGTAGTGTAAGAATTTGTGGATATGCTGCTATGTGTGCAAATCTGTAGCTGATCCTAGAGGTGGGGTGGGATGGAAAAAATACACTACACTGAAAATCCACTCAGCTGGAAGGAACGTTTTCAGGGTGGGGTTTGGCTATTATCAGAAGAAAGGCAGTGACCATTGTGGTCACCTGTGGTCATCAAGGTGAACCCAGAAGGTACCATCCTCTGAAGCCAAGGCCATGGATATTTTCCCGCACCTCCTGCCAAGAAAGTTCACACCAGTTTCTTTGTTGCATGGCATGGGTCCTAGGCACTTGTCACTCAGCCCACAGACTTGACTAAGTATCTACAGGAATAGCAGATCCCAATCACAGCTGCTCAATAGGAGCTGTTTAGTGTACTCAGCTTCCCCAGGAGAAGCTCTCAGCTGTGTAGGGAAAGGCCAACACCCCCACCAAGTGCCCCAACCAGGGCCAGTGCCCCTACCATGCCTTCTTTTCTTGGGACTTTCCCCAGCAGGATGAAACTAAGAAAGGAGACCCATCTATACAGGGAGTGGAGCAAGAGAAGACTGGTCTCTGGCCCAGGTGCTTACTCTAAGCTTAGCCAAGTGAATCTCCCCAGACCTCCAGCTTAGAGAATGAAGCTAGAAACAGCTAGAGGAGCCATCAGCTCTGTCCCTTCCTACCTGCTGTATTTGAAAGCCATAAAGGTAATGTTTGACCAGCCACTCAGGGTTCTCCCTTGCTGCCTCTGAGGACTCCATGTGTGAGGACTGCCCTCTATTGGTCCCTGAGCTGGGACGTGCCAAGAGTCAGGAGAACTATCTCGAAGTTAAGGATGCCCCTAAAATCAGCTACAAGTGGCTACTGTGTGGAGTATGCCAGCTACAGTGGATGCAGTTTTAGGACACAAGGGAAGCAGCCTTGCTTCACACACACGTACACACATACTTGCCCATGGCCCTTCCTGCTTCATCTACCACCCATCAATTTGCACAAACACTCTGAGAAACCCACCATCTCGCACTACTTTTTCCTACTCACACCCACCCGTCACTCCTCTTCTCAGCCAGCTAAAAACCCAACCCAGGCCCTCACCAGCTTGCTCACACACATGCTGACGCCCCCATGATACACCCACACCACTGTTTTGGCCATCCAAAACCATCTTTTTGGTCTTTGGCATGGAGCGCTTAGGAGTCACCAGGTACCTGGCAAATGGAATATTTGACTGTGCACACACAGCCACTCTGTGTAGCATTGGCCAGGTCCTCTCCTCTTAGGATTTTCAAGCACTCACCCCACAAACTGCTTTCCAAACACATCCCTGCCCATCATTGTTCCAGCTCCTCCCAGATCTCTTCCTGCTTCTTCCAGATAATTAAAGTTAGGCTGTGTGTTTGTATGTATGTGTGATCTTATTTTTTAAACACACACCCCCACACGTACATATGCGTGCGTATATACAAACACACACAGCAATTAGATCTATCCATTCCACCATCGTCCTTTTCATGCAGTAAAACCTCAGCTGTGCACATGCCTCCACATTGCCACACAATGAGCCTCATGTTGCCTGCTCATAGGCCCCTGACACATCACACAAACACATGTGCACACACACATGCACACATACACACTCATGCACATCGCACACAGGTACACACAGTGGCACTTACATTTGTTACACCCACTCCTAGCTCTCTGGTGTTTCCCCAAGGACATAACCTCCTTCTACTTCCCAGAAACATCTCATGAGTCCTCCAGGGCATCTGATGACTGTCTTCAGATGACCTATGGATCAGGAGAGCATTGCTCCAATCCCTGATTCACACCCACCCCCTGCACACACATCAGTGGACACATCTCCCGCTGAGTCTGACCAGGGTGGGTCTGGGTATTATTAGGCTGCAGAGACAGCACAGAGGCATATGGTCTCGTACACAAGAAATAATGTTCATGTTAAATCAGACCTCATGCATAATGCATGGTGCCTGATCTCACATTATTTTGGGTGTTCGTCAAAATCAGTGTTCTTTCTTGCGAGGGCTCCTGAAAAGAAGGGAAAAAGGCATTTGCTAATTACACCCACAACCTGGACCCAGGGAGCTAAGAGTGTCCTAGGAGCCTCTATGCCTCACTTCTCCCACCAGTGGGTCCCATCCCTCCATTCTACTCTGCATTCCAGCCTGGAAGGAGGGGTTGCCTCGGGTTTGTAGCAGGCGGAAGGCCCCGTGTTATTTTTATTTCTTTTCTCTCAGCTCTCTGTCCCTGGAGGGTTCTGGGGAATAGCAGTGGCTCCATTGCTCTCACACCCGATTCATTTGCCGTTTTATGAACTCCCCGTTGATTCATCGCCTCCCTAAGTCAATGATTCACTCCTGATGGCTTTTCAGAAATCCTTCTTCAAAGGCTCCAGATTATTCAGCTTTGAAAAGGAGCAACAGCTGAAGCAGACCTGGGCCTTGTGCTGCTCCTGCTCCAGTGGACTGGAAGTAGAATATTGTCACCATCCTTGGGGACTCCCTGGGGCTGGGCCACTTGGAGAGAAGAGAATATGACCTCCAAACACTAGCTATGGCCATGACTCAAGCAACTCATGAACACAGCCAGCCTGTGGCAGGGACCCCTCTAGTCTCTGTGGGTCACCTGCTGTCTCCCATTGTCCTCAAAGACCCTCTGGGAGCCCTCCATGCCTCAGGGAAGACAGAACAGAATGGAAAACTACAGAGCCTATGGGTCCAAACAGACCTAATTCTACCTCTTGTCAGTTCTGTGACCTTAGGGCAGTGGTTTGCATTTCTGTGCCTCAGTTTCCTTGTATGGTGACAATGGCCAATCTCTTGTCATAAGAGTTACTAAGTGGAATAATGTACACAGTGTTTAGCATAACTGAATACAAAATGAAGGCAGTTTTATGAGGGTGCAGAAACAAGTGAACAGGCAAGAATACTATGACATAAATCACTTTGACCATGAACCCCACTATGTCCTAAGCACTCTTACACAGTACTTACCCATCACTCTGTGCTTCAGTTTCACTATCTCACATTATATATCCCTTCTTTACAGGTAAGGATTGGTGCCTAAAGAGTTTTACTGACCTGGGCTAGGCAGCAAGATTAAATGCATTTGATCTTACTCCTGGGTCTGTGTTCTTTTTATACCTTTTATTTATTTATTTATTTTTTATCGGTACCAAGGATCGAACTCACGACTGCCTGCTTGCAAGTATACCTTTTATAAGACAAACAGTGGTATACTGAACACTAATACTTTAGTGTTTGCCAGAGTGGAAGAAATTTTAGAACTCAGGACTGGGCCAGAGAGAGAAGTTGAAAACTAAAGATGTACGGCCAGAGATTTAGCTCAGTGGCTTAAGCGCCTGCCTGGCAAGCTCGAGGTCGTGAGTTCCATCCCCGGTACCAAAAAAAAAAAAAAAAAAGAAAAAGAAAACTAAAGATGTTGGGGTTAATTGGCTTGGATCTGCCCCTCTCTCCACCACTCACAATCAGGTAAATCTCATGTGGCTCAAGCAAGGAAGGTAACTTGCTAAGATCTTTAGGACAGTCAAGAGGCCCTCCTGATTGGTCCATTCCTAACCCCATATACTGAGCTTCCACATACAGTAGCTAGGGATATGACCCCTGGTATTTGCCCAGGTGATTGTCTTAGGTGCACCACCTAATACTCACCAGCCTTTTGGAAAGCTATATAAACTCTTCCTACCTCGGTTTCCTCCTCTCTGAATGATGATAACAATAGCACCTGCTTCACGGCATTGCTCTGAGTACTAGATGAGATATGATATATATAAACACTTAGAAGAAAGCCTGGCAAATTGTGAGTACACATTAAATGTTAGCTATAAAAATAATTTTATATGTACAATATATATTATTGCTGAAGTGATATTGCAGAACAATAATTCCTAGTGCTCCCCTCCTCCACCAGCCTAGAGTTCTTTCTCTCTGTTCTCAAAACCATCCTGGAAGGGAAAGTTTAAGATCTCTACCCCCAATCCACAGATAAAGAAACTGAGGCTCAAGGAGGTAAAGGGCCTTGCCCAAGATAACTCCAAAAATTAGTTTGAAGTGTAACTTCTCAACCCATTCCCCGTATCTGCGGGTTTGTGACAACCTCATGTCCTTAACAATCTACGCTAAGGCTTTTCTTCACAAGAAGGCTCTGTGTTAGACTCTGGGGAGGCAGCACACAGAGGGGCAAGGAAGGATTGATAGAGGGTGGCACCATGCAGCTGGATCACGATCAAGGCAAGTCACTCAGCCCCAGAGCCCTCAGATCCTCATTCTCCCTTCCTGAACTTTCATGTCTTTCCTGCCCTGCTCAGTATCTATCCTTCCTCCTGTGGCCCTGAGCCTACACCTTTGACTCTAGCACAAAAGATTCCACTCAGAGTCAAAGCCCCTAGACCAGTGGTGGTGAACCTATGACCCACATGCCACAGCAGTCTGTTTATTAGCATTGAAAGCTCTAAAAGTTTTGCCATCTCTGCCCTCAGCTCTATGGAGCTACCTACCATGTGACTAAATCTGACTGTAGATTCCTGCAAGTCTCCACTTCTGAGTCTACTGTGACCTTGCTCAGAGGCTGAACACAAAACAATGCCATAGGATCACCCACCCTCAGATACCTGGTCCAGGCCTCGCTCTATGACTCACCCCAATTGGGTCATTTGTCATCCCGCACCTCAAAATATGAAATAGACATTCCCTCATTCATTTATCCATCCATCCTATACCCCACTCAGTCATCTATTTATCATCCCATCTAGCCATCCATGCAACCATCCTTTCATCCATCTGCCCACCCATCTACTTGTCCATTTATCTGTCTACCCTGTAACCATCTATTTAACTACCCACCTATCCATTTACCATCCACTCATCCAATCATACAATTTAATAATCAGGGCCTATGTTGTGCACAGAGATAGATAAGACCAGTCCCCCTGCCCTCAAAACGTATCTAAGATAGTCTCATTCCCTCCCTGCCTCTTGTTTATGTAGAGTAGTAAGGGCTCATGTGAAAAAATTTTTGGAAGAAAACAATGAGGCCTATTGTCTCTATGCACTTTGTATGTCAGACTGCTGGGAACCTCCACACCCTACTCATTTCTTTAGGGCCCTAAGGAAGGTGTGGTCCAACTGGCTCTTCATGGCAATAGGTTTCCCCTAAATTCTCGTATCTTACTGCAAGGATGCCAAGTGCTGCCTTAATCTGATGGATTTCAAAGGAAGCAGGGGAGAGAAGAAGCTTACAAACATAACTACTAAAGATCACCACTGAGACTCCATTTTTCTATCAGAAATGGCAGCGGTATCTCAGCACTAACGAAATATATGGCAATGTTATAGTCCCAAGCCTATCGCTACCTGAATATGTGACTTGGAACAAATCTCTGCCATTTCCTTGACCATTGTCTCTTTCCAATTTTTAGGTTCTTGCCTTCCAGCCTGGGTGGGCCTGCTCCTCTGACAATGGGGCCTCTCTGATCAGCCCACACACGAGGAAGGGTAGGAGATGACGTGGTTGGCGTGGTTGGTGTCCTGGGCCCTGAGTCCTCTAGCTATTCAACCACCCCTCCTCTGACACAAACAGCCCTCAGTCACCTCCCCCTCCCACCTCCCAGAATCTGGGCACAGCTCGGGCCTGCTATGCCCTGGCCACCCCATGAATCACTCCTCTATGGTGCCCGGGGGAGTGGTCCAGGGAGCATCCTACGCCCCATGAAGGGTGAAGGCCAGAATCGCAGCCCTCAAACAGGCAGTGTCCACAGAAACAATGGGAGCCTGTGGCTAATGGCCGGAATGCAGCCATTGTCCTGCCCTGGCCCCCAACCCCAAGGCCTCAGGTCCCCAGGCCAGGCAGGCTGGCGTGGGTCGGTGCGTCAGGCACTCATGTGCCAGGGCCAGGAACACATGATCTTCAGCTTCCCCTCCCTGGATAGACAGGCGGGTAGGCGGATGGGCCAGTCCCCACCTCCACATCTAGCATCAAAAATGGTCCCATGCACAGGATGAGGACATCAATATGGGACCCAAGGAAGCTAAGTACACCCATCTTTGGGGTACTCAGAGCAGTCTCTTTCAGAGAAGGGACCTAGTAGCTCTGAGACCCAAGCCATACATCACAGTGGGGAGGGGACCACATTAGAATAATGCAGGATTAGAGTAGGGTTGCTATAGCGACGTATTAGGGCAATACATCTAGGGAGCCCCGGCCCCTTGGTGATGTATGGCTCTGCTCAGCTGTGAGGAGTAGGGGGAGGGGACCTGCCCCGCCCTTCCAAGGGAGAGCAGCCACCAAACACTCCCTGCACTGGGGGAGAACATCTGCCTTGGATTCCAAAAATAGACATCTCAGAATCCTGACAAGACTGAATGCAATGCCCTGCCAACCTCCACCATCCCATTTCAGTCCATATGCAACTCCAACTTCAAATCCCCAGCTATAACCTCAGCTGCAGGCCCCACACCCCATCCCTAACCCTATGATGTCACATTAAACCTCCAGGTCTGTCCTTTATGCTTCCTGGCCAAGGACCATTCCATATTCCCTCATTATCTGAGGGAATTCATAGGACTATATTTGGGGGAAAAGGACCAAAGAAGAAAACAGAAGGGAAGGAAGTGGGATTGTGCAGAAACATTCTTCAACCAAATCACTTGAAGCCGTTCACTTGAAAAAGTCTACAGAGTAAGTATAAAGACACTTTACTCACCCAGAGACCTCCCTATGACAACACCTGGACCTCCCAGCCCCGTCTCATCCGAAGTCTGGGAATTTAGCTTTTCTCCACACACTCTCAGGGCCACTAAAAAGGTATACAAATGGCCCTAGTGAAAACATTGAATGGGGTTCCCATCAAAAGAGGACTCGTCAAAAAACTTCACATAATATTTGTAATGGTATATGACAAAGTCAGGTTGCAAACTTCCTTTCAAACTTCTGTCTCTAGTCATTGGTGCTGGCTTGCCCATCTCCAAGGCCCTAGACTCCAGCATCCTGGGGACTTCAGTGGAAGATCCTCCTGTGATAACCTTCTTTGCTTCTCCTCCCTTAGCTTCTTGGTGAGGGAAGAGGACAAAGGACAAGTAACTCCTTCAAGAATGATGTGTATAGGGCTAGAGATATAGCTCAATGGTATGGTACTTGCCTAGTGTGCAAAATACAGGAAATGTGGGGAAAATTAAAAATTTTTTAAAAGAATCATAGGTGTCCCCATGAGTGTATTTCCCTTTCTTGACTTTCCCTGTGTTCCCTTGTCTGTGCAATTCTTGTGTGTGTGTGTGTCTGTGGCTATGTACACATGCCTTGCTTCCTTGTTGAATAATTTTTTTATCAATTCAATGATTACACAATCCCAATAAAAGTTTTCTTATTTTTTTTGAAAGTGGCACTGCAAGCTGGATGTGGTAGTACATGCCTATAATCCCAGGAGTTGGAAAGCTGAGACAGGAGGCAGCAAGGTCAAGGCCAGCCTGAACTCATGGCAAGATCCTGTGTCAAAAAACAAAAAGTAGAGCAGGGTAGTGGTGGTGCACGCCTGTAATCCCAGCACTGGAGGCCGAGGCAGGAGAATCGTTGCAAATTCGAGACCAGCCTGGGCTACAAAGTGGCTCAAGGCCAGCCTAAACTACATAGTGAGACTCTGTCTCAAGAAGAAAAAAAAAAAGGAAGAAAGTGACACTGCAGCTCTGTCACTTTGAGTTTTCCGAGAGTTTTTTGTTTGTTTTTGTTTTGTTTTGTTTGTTTTTGTTTTTGTTTTTGTTTTTTGACAGGTCTCACTATGCAGACCAGGCTGGCCTTGAACTCACTATGGAGCCCAGAGTGATCTCAAACTCATGGCAATCCTCCTGCCTCAGCCTCCCAAGTGCTAGGATTTCAGGCGTGTACCACCACACCCAGCATAGCTCTGTCACTTTGAAAGTCATAGCTCTGGTTCCAATGTGAGCTGGAAGATGTTGACCACCGAAGTCATCCCCTCTCACCAAAGGACACAGGCCAAAGGACAAGGCAGGATAAGGTACATTGCCTTTTACATGAGCATATACATGTGGAGACACACATATGCACTTGGGCCTTCTCCCTGGCATTGTTCCCACAAGGGAAAGAACTAGACCTTTATTTCTGATTGGGAAGAACACATAAAGAATTGTCTCCCAATCTTTTATCCTCTGTGTGTCTCCCTTCTCAGTCACAGAGACATGTACAATCATACATAGATGCACATACGATATGCGTACTCTGACACATGGCAGAGCAAAGAGAAAGGGGAAAGAAGACTAAAAGAAGGTAGGTGGAGGCCAAGAGTATGTGTTTCCAGAGGGCAGATCCTGGGGTGGGGGTGGCAGGGTGCCCAGCGCACTGAGTGGGCAGGAGACTTCATGGCTTCCTCTTTTCCTTAGCCAGCAACCAAAGGTCAGCTCGGGCGGCTCAGCCACGTGCAGTCCACCCACAACCCTGGTCAGGTCATGTGAGACGGGGACCAAAGCCTTGTCAACACTCCATTGTGTCCCAGAGCCCAGCCTGTGCTGTACCCTCCAGCCCAGGGCTGCTTGTTCACCCATCCCGAGGGGACCCTCTGGGGCTCCTTCAGTCCTCACCGGGAGGAAAAACCAAGTGATGCTCAGGTGGGTCACTTCCCTTTTCAGAATTTTACACCCCTTTCTGAGAAATGGGAGGAATGTCCTTGGCACTAAAAATGCCAGGGCTGGGGAGGGAGGAGCAAGGGAGGAGGGCCCTCTTGCTCCTGTTCTCTGAGGGGCACGATGCCACCATGCCAACCCCTCCCTGCCCATTCCCCGGATGCTCTGGGGAGAAAGAGAGTAGAGAAGAGAAAGCTGAAGCGTAGCCCTGAAGGTCATCTTGCACGTCAGCACTAGGAGGGGCCCTGGAGTCCCTCGAGCCCTGGCTCCCAGCCTGGACCACAACACAGGCTCCATTGACTCCTGTGTGCCCTCTTTCCCAAGATGCTCACAGAGTGGTGGGTTTATGGCTCCTGCCCACAAGCCCCTGAGCCCCACAGGACCCACCCAGGGGCTGACTGGACACACCTGCAAAGCCAGGAGGGATGGATTCTGCACCTACACAAGAATCCCCCAGGTCTGGGCTGAAAGCTCCCATGGCCAATCTCTAGCACCTGTCCTACCCAGGCTGGAATGGAGCCAAATAGGGACCCAGCTCAGACAGATCTTCTGCCACTGTCACCCTAATTCTATTTATACCTTGCAAAAATTAGGATGCCCACCACTGCCACTGAGACCTGGGGCAAAGGCACCCTGGCTCACCCCACCTCTCACCACGGAGTCAGGTGGGGAACAATGGCTGTGCCTGGGGGAGGGAGATTGGAGGAAAGCCGGGGCTGAGGCACTCCAGCCCCTCTGGGGGCTCTAGGAAAGGGAGGGCTGCCCCAGCAGGATGACAGAGAGATGATTAAACCCACAGAGAAGATTGATAAGGGAGCTGAACAGCTGCACCTCTGCAAGGTGGGCTGGGGACAAATCTCATCTTGTCCTGGCGGTGCTCAAAGCATTAGGGGGCTGGGCCAGCCTGGCTGAGCTTATGACCTACAGGAGCTCCGAAGTAGGAATAGAGGGTGGGAGGCTGCTCCTCACAAGGCCTCTAATGGCAGCTTCCAGGTCCCAACCCCTGTTACTGCCACCCCAGAGATGCCCACCCCCTTGACACCTAGGCAGCGTGTCCCTTCTCACTGGTGCCCCCTCACCGACAGCGTCTCCACCTCAGCTCTCACTCTCGTTATTATTAAATGTGATTTACAGCGGAAGTGCTGAGTCAGACAAACCAAGCTTCCCCAGACAGAGGCAATGAGAGAGGAGAGGAGAGTGCAGGGAGCTGGTCCTCTCTGGGCAGGGTCCTCAGGAGGGAGCCAGGTGGCCGGGGTATGAGACCCCAGCTTCCAGGATGAGTGAGTTCATCTGTGCCATTTGGCTTGTCCTTCCCAGGCCCAAGAGCCTCACTTGGGACTTTAGAACATTCAAACAGTTTTTCTGATCTCACCCATCCTGCTAGCTTCAGTCCTGTCGGCCTCGGAGTCTTCGTTGGTAAGTTTGGGAGAACAGCTGAGGAATCCTGAAGGCCAGAAATAAGGCGGTTCAGCTGGGACTTCCTCAGACCAGGAAGACTCAAGGTTTCAAAAACAGCCACTGATTCCCAGACATCGAGAGTGGCAGGAAAAGTGCATTGCTGGGTTCTGGCCCCCCACTCTGCACACAGACATAGGCCCTGTGATTTGGGGCAGGTCCAGAGGCCCAAAAATGCATGGAAAGCGCTCACGTCTGCTTCCACCTTGTGCAGAAGAGCGTGGTAGGCAGGTCCGTCTCTGCTCCCTGGGTCTCTGACTCCTTGGCAGGGAGGAACTGGGCATTGTTGCCAAAAATAAACGTTCCCTCTCCCGCTCCCTGGCTCCCGGCTCCCGCTCATTAGGATGCGTGGCGTTTGGCTGCGGTCCCACACCTTGCAGCTCATTATAAATATGCAGTCGCTGCTGGCGCTACCCCAATCATCTCTGCAATCAGAGCTTTTAATTAGGTTAATTAAATTGTATCAAATCTCGCAGGGACGCAGTTCACTGATGCTGATGAGGCAGCCAAAACAGACCCCAGCTCCTCCACTAATGAAGGCCGATGCCTGCCTGAGCAGTGAGGGAACAGGAGAGCATAATAAACGGGCACATCCTCTGGGAGGAGCTACTGCCCAGACCCTGTGCTCTGGGCACCTGGGAGGGGGTCTGCATCTAGCAGGTCAGGCTTCAGCTATAGAAGAGTCTCCCACCCCAGGGACCATCCCCCTTCACTGGAGAACTAAGCAGCACAGTACCAAGAGCCTGGGCAGGTGGACAGTGTTGGGCCCAGAGTACCTGCCACCCATACACAGCGAACTCGAGTGTGCTCCCAAGATCCACTGGTTCCATCTGGGGCCTCCTGTTTAGTTCCCCCCCAGAAAGACCCAAAAAGTCCGGGACTTCCTGTCCCACGCGTACACACACACACACACAAGGTTAGCCCTGTCACTACCTCTCCAGTTGTCTTATTAGCCAGAGAGGCCAGGCTGAGACTGGAGAGCCCAGCCAGCCACTGCTGGCCTAGTCTCCATCTGCCATGAAGGCCATCTGCCCCTGGCGGGGGGTGGTTTAGAATGCAACCAGCCAGGAATAGGAGGGAGTGCCACCTCCCTGCCTCCATATGCCAGATGGACCCTGTATTTCTCCACCTAAAGAGCCCTCTTGAGGGAAGACACTTGTCCCAGTCCTCTTGGGATCAAATTATATAGGGAAGGGAGACAATCTCTTCCTTCTCTGGTCCCTCCCCCTCCTGAGCCAACTGTCCCATGCCCTGGCAATCCACCACTGGACACAAGACCACAGGCTCCACAGCTGGAAGACCCTGCAAAAGTCCTCCCCTCCCTTGAAGCAGGAAGGCAGATGCTGCTGCCTCAAAAGGGGCTGTCCCTAACACTGCTCAGCCGGGCTCCAGCTTCCTCCTCTTAACCCCTCAGTCTCTGGTCTTGGTGTTTCTGAGCAGATAAGGAGAGAAGATGGGGAAATTTCCAGCACTCTGAGGACAAGTCGTTTCTGCTGTAGAAGCTGGTTTTTTGGTTTAGAAAGGGTTTTTTTTTCCACTCAGTAATGTGAAAACATGAAACCCGAAACCAGCCCCCTACATTCGTCACCTCAGAGAAGCCTTTGGGGTAACTGGGAGAAAGCTGTAAATGAGTCAGGCTGATTCAGGGCGGTGGAGGGGGGGCACCCAGCTGCCTCAGGGCACCATGGTTTCACTAACACTTATGATCTGAGTGTGGCCATCAGGTGACAGAGGAAAGGGCTTCCTTCCCACCTTGGCCCCAAACACTGCAATCCCCTGCCTAGAAAGTAGCTGAGGCCTTGGTTCTTTGGGACCAGCTTCCACTAGCACCTCAGAGAGACAGAGGCTCCAGACTATACAACCACCCAGCACCTTGCTCCCTCACATGAGAGGAAGTGGCGACTGCCATCAGCGGGGCCCATCAACTGAAGCAGACAAAATGGATGAGGAGGTCTGAGACACCAGGGACAGAACACATCCCAAACGACACAATGGAGCCAGGAAGCACAAGCAGAGCAATTCCTTATACGGAGTCTGAAGAAACAGGAGAGATGTTTTTCCTCTGACCAGGGCAGTTAGGGAAAAGCAAGTAGAAGCATGAACTGGGCAGCCTCTTCTAGTCTCCTAAGTCTCAGTGATGGACTTTTTGTTTGTTGCCATGCTGAGGGTGCAACCCTCGCCTTACCCACACCAGACAAGAGCTCTACCAAGAGGATGTCCCCAGCCATGGCCCTAGGAACAGAAGCTCTGCCTCGTCTTATTTTGCAGCTATTTACTCAAACTTTCCTGCTCCCATAGGGCCAGTGGAAGACCTGCCAGTAGGGAGGCCCCATGACCTGGCTGGCTAGAGACAGTGTACTCTCTGACCCCAGGAGGCAGCTGCACAAGCCCAAGAAACCTGCCAGCTCAGCCCTAAGACAGGATTTCAGGTCCACCCCCAATTCTTCCACTCACTCAAGGCTTCAGGCCAGGACTCCCACCCAAGGTTGGACCCGCCCTTCCCCTACGCCCTTTGCGGGAGGCTCCAAGGGCTCCGGGAACTGGCTGGCCAAACACTTGAGGAGAAAGAGGGCCCAGCACCACACAGCTACTTGCCTCACTGTTTCAAGTCCCAACAGGTCCCGACTTCACCAGCCTCCACAGGCAGGCAGAGCGAGCAGTGTCTGTTGGCTGCCTTCCCTGCTGGAAGACGTGCAGCTCTAATTGTTCAGCACTCCACAGCCTACAGACCTGGAGAATCCACAGTACCACAGTACTTGTGGTTGAAAGCCACAGAGCAACCCTCAAAAATGCATGGAGGGGGCCGGGGATTTAGCTCAGTGGCTTAAGCACCTGCCTGGCAAGTGTGAGGTCGTGAGTTTGATCCCCGGTACAAAAAAAAAAAAAAAAAAAAAAAAATGCATGGAGGGAGACCCCTACGACATTCTGGTGAAACCACCCTGTGGGAAGCCTGAAGTTCTGTGAGAGCCCTAGGAAGGCTCTCAGTGTTCCTTCCCTACACAGTCCTTACTAGAAATGGGAAGACTTTCTTCCCCATTCATCTTGGGGCCATGTGAATCTTAAGCTCATGGGAAAAAACTCTCCTTTATTAATGAGGGCTCTCCCCCATGGCGTCAAACTCAAATACATCCACACTAAGCACCTCCAGAGAACATGCAGCTCTGAGAGAGGCAAAGTATGTGAAGTGGGTGGACACCAGCCTGCTGAAACCTAAACCTAGCAAAGGGACAGCAGCTCCACCTGCTGGGCCCTTTCCTTCCCTGTTGTCAGGAATCAGTTCCTTCTACATACAAGGATTCAAGGATTCTTCCTGGTAAATAAAGTAAGGGCTTGACATTCTCCTGCTTTGTCAAAACAGTCCTAAAATGAGGCCACCAACTAAGACTGAGATGAACTGATTGTCTCTTGGGCAGACCTGGAGAATCCACAGGGTCCACACCGCTACTGCCTTGGAGATGTTTTATACAGGAGACCTGAACCAAACAAGAGTCCTGACTCGCAGAGAAGCACTCCACTCTGCAGGCTGCACAGTCCTCAGCACAGCCAGACTGGTATGTTGTAACAGCCCAAACTGTCCTCTGAGCCTAGAGGTGTGGGTTCTGAAGAAACTACCTTTCCCTTTCCCAGTGAGCCAGGAATCTGGGGTAACATAGAGTACCAAAGATTCAAATCCTGGCTTGATCTCAGGACCCATGAGGCTGGAGCTTATTGAGTCTTAGTCACAAGGGGGCAGCCAGTCTCTTCCATTAGAATCTTTAGACCCCAGAGACAGCCCTGTCACAGAAATTCAGGTCACCTAGCCTCATCCTCTTACCTGACCAACATGATGGGCTTTCCTTTTCCTTCTTCCCTTGGCCTGTGCACATGCCTTTAAGCATTTCCATCTGTGTCTGTGTACACGATATGTGAGCGTGTCCATACCTGTTACGAGACCTGAGTTACACGTGCCTTGAACATCTTCGAATGTGGGTCTTGTGTGGGTGTACTTTATGAGAAGGCCTCTAAGTACGTTCCCTAGCCTCTCTCCACTTCCTACAAAGCAGGGCCAAGAGAGCAGCAGGATCCAGCTGCTGCACCTGAAAACAGCTCACTGCTTTGCTCATTCCTCAGTGTGTAACTGTGCATGATTTCTTTCATGCACCACCTGAAAATTCTTCCAGCCTCACCTCTCATTCCCAAGCTCTAACATCCCTCTGACAGACCCCCTTCCCTGGCTTGGTACTCAAATTTCCCAGGACTATCGACATTAGCTGAGGTCAGCACCTCCCCAGAAGGAAGTTCAGGCTGAGAGTACTTCCTTTCAGAAGGCAAAAGCTATCGTCTGTTCCTCTGGCCCTTCTCATTTTTCAGGACTCCCAGATGTGAATCTGCTGGTTACACTAAGAGGAAAAAGACTTCCTTTTGCCTTAGGTTATATATAGGAACCTCACAGTCATGGGTACTTATAAAGTATTAACAATTTTTTTTAATTCTTCAAATCCATGTAGAACTGTTCCTACTGAGGTGATGAGGTTGAGCAAGCCTCATAGAGCCTTGTTCCCTATTCTCCCACATTTACTCCAAGCATGCTCAGTCCTGTCCCAACTGGCCTTGGCAGACATCCCTATATGGGTGGGAAGGAAAGGGTGGGACCCTGGGAAGAGAAGAAAGCTGGTTCACAGGGCCTGCGTTTGTATTATCAGGTGAAGCCACCTATGGCCTTGGAATCATGAGTAGCCGGGGGCAGAAGCCAGTTCTCGTACATTCTGATTTGAGCTTCATTCCATGAAGAACTGGTAGCCTCTGAGAGTTCTTAGTGAAGATGCAGGCATAAGAAAAGAATTCATCCTTGGATAATTCATGAAACCACCTGAATAACCAATAAGATAATAAATGAGGAGCTGGGCATGGTGGCACACTCCTGTAACCCCAACAACTGGGAGGCTGAGACAGGAGGCTCACCACATGAGTTCTTACGACTTCAGGCCAACCTGGGCAAAAAGTGAGTTCAAGGCCAGGCTGCGCTGCATAGCAAGACCCTTCTTGAAAAAACAAAAGAAAGAAGAATGAATGAATCAGTTTATTCACTGGCTAGAACACAAGACAATCATAAAAGTGAGAATTTTAACTTTTACTATATTACTTTTGAAAAATTCAGTGATACAACAGAAATGATTTAATTAAATATTGGGATATAAAATTGTTTATTAAAATAAAGTACAGCTATAAAACACAAAAATATAAATAAAAACTAATATACAACTTTATAAAATGAAGAATAAACCAGAATTCTCACAACAATTGTTGTTCCCAGTACCCAATATTTGTTGTTCTTGAACAAGAATTGAAGTTAGAAATAAATTCATCTATTTTCTACTTTATTGTAATGAGATAACTTTCATAGTAAAAAAAAAAAAAATGTAAGTACTGTATAAAAAGTAAGACTCATTTCACAAACCAAAATCAATGACATGGGGGAAAAGGCTTTAATATTGCTCACAGAAAGACATCAAATAATAGATCAATAATAAATCATGGCTATAAACCGGAAAGCCACGCCATTTGAACTAATGCAATTTGAAGTTACTACCAAAAATGGAACTATTTTTGATGCAAAGGATAAGGTTTGTCTGTAACATTTCAGCGTTTCCGACGACTCTCAAACTTGTAAATGGCTGGGGCATTCACTGTTTCTTTCTTCACCTTCACTTTCTGAGTTTTATCCTATTAAAAAAAAAAGGATCATCAGTAAACAGGTTTTGTAAAATAGGAAGGTTAATGAACTACCAACAAGAAAGCCGCTAATACAGCCCTTCTCAAAGTACAGAAAAGCCAGAGCCCTCGTGCCCTAGAAGTCCACAGTCCGTAACTTTCCGTCTGGGCATGCAGAATGCTATTAGCTATGTACAGTCCTTGGGAATATTAAAAAGAAAGGTGTTCAAGTAATTGTTTTATTTAAAATTATAATTTTAATTCTATCACGGAACCCCAGTTGAGAAAGGTTGACCTAAATGATCTGCAAGGCTAAAAAATCTGACATTTAGAGGAATGATAATAATATGAAAGAGGCATCTTATATTCCTTAGCTCTGCTATTTAACTACACAATGTTGTCTATTTTTAAACACCAATGAGTGACATGCACTGTTTTGTTAACCTGTTTAAATGTTACAGGAGCTGCTCATAAGCTATAAAGTTCATATGCTACCCGATCCTACCCTTTGCTGTTCCAAGGCACTGACTAATAACCCCCTTATTACCTTCTTAATCAAGGAACATTTCAACACTGTCAGAGCAATAGACACTGGCTCAAACCACTGCCCCTGAGGAGCAGACATTTTCACTGGGTTGATTTAACACAGCTGAAATCCAGTCTCAGTTAAGACCTTTACAAGAAAAAAAAAAAAAAAAAAAAACAAGAAAGGCCTAAGGCTCTCTCTTCTCACCATAAGATCTTTGCGTGTTTGAATTTTCTGTGCAATAACGAACAATTTCTTCTCTCGTTCAATCCGCTGTGTCAGGCAGTTATATTGCTTTTGTCTTTCTTTAGCTATCCGCTACAGAAGAAACACATCTTTTCAGTAAAACAATTAACAAAGCAAACGAAAGAGTAAGAAACTGATTCTTAAACCACTTAAGCCCAAATGCATAAATGGTTTCATCAATTCCCTGCTTACCCTAGAACCAACATAATGTAATTACTATGAAGTTGTCAGTTCTAGTAACATCACATTCTAGAGCTGAAAGGAACCTCCGAAACAATCTTATCAAAACCTGTCACTTTTGCAAATGCAGAATGAGGGAGGCCTGGAAAAAAATAACTGACCTGAGGACACAAGGTTTACTTGGAGCACAGTCAGGACTGTCCTGAGTCTCTGGGAGTCCAGGAATGCTTCCACTACTACCCTACGCTGCTTCAACCTTTGCGCCAGTGCCTCAGTCACCTGAGCTGATGGCAAGGACACACCAGTGAAGAGAACAGGCAGTGTGCTGTCGCCTGAGAACTACAACTCAAAGAGCAGAGAGATTTCTTCAGCAGGGCCTATAGCTCTCATCTCAAATGCTTGGAACCAAAAGTGTTTTAGATTTACAATTTTGGGAGGTTTTAGGATACTGCAGGTAAATAATGACACATCTTGGGAATGGGACCCAAGTCAAAACATGAAATTCGTTTATGTTTCAATACACCTTACACACAATCTAAAGATCATTTAAACTGTATTCTTAGTATGCTTACATGTTGACTGTGACCATCCAGTAAGGTCAGGTAAGAAATTTTCCACTTGTGACATCATATCAGCACTCAAAATGTTTCAAATTTTGGAGCTTCCTGGATTTGAGTTTTGGATTAGAAATGCTCAACCTGTATACACTTATTTGTACAAAATTCCAGTGGGAGAACGGGTGTTCACAGACCTCATAAAGCCTATCATGGATTGTTCACCCAAGTTGTACACTTGCAATTCACCTACCAAGAGTCTCTTAATAAACATAACTTTGGGGGCCGGGGATTTAGCTCAGTGGCTTAAGCGCCTGCCTGGCAAGCGTGAGGTCATGAGTTCGATCCCCGGTACCAATAAATAAATAAATAAATAAATAAATAAATAAAACTTTGCTTTAAACAAAACAACTGAATGAAACATTACTAGACAAAAATTGCAAGATCCAAATCTTAACCTCTGAAGAGTTAAAATGGTAAACTATTCTACATAGGACTATGGAATACTAATCTCCTCAGGGACTACCACAAAATCCTTGAGAAGCGTCAGAGACACAGCTAATTGAAAATACAACTAACTGACAATCAGGGTTATCACAAGAACACTAGTCAGCCAGCCCCTCTGCTGAAGTGTTGGCTACATAAAGGGAAATATTATTGGGCCTCAGATTTCAACAACTCACCGATTCTAGCATAGTCTCACAGCAGTGGTTTCAGACAGCTTTTGTTTTCACTTTATTGCACAGACTGTCAAATTTATGGGATTACCCAATATAGTCAAACTAATTAGGAGTATTTATATTACTAAAGCAAGTTTAGCTGCCTCTGAGCTAGAGAAAACTGCTGTGAAATTAAACATTGGAAGCAAAACTGATGCGGTGTAAATGATTCAAATCAAAACAGAACAGCTGTCTACTCGAAACACACTGACAGCATTTTTTTAAAAATGAATCAGTCAGAAGTGAGAGTTCAACTCCAGAAGGCTTTGAGGAAAAGCACATCTTCTCTACAACCCAGTTACAGTGATGGAAAGCACCATAAGGAAAAGTTAATATGAAATTCTAGTTATAAACACATACTATAAAAGCCTTTTTAACATGGGTAAAAGTTTAATATCAAAGCCCTATATACCACATTCCTAAATCTTCAGTGGCCCCTCCTTGTTTGGCATTTTTTAAATGCTGGCATCTGTTTCAACTATTAAAACCACAAAGAGGGGGCCAGGGGTTTAGCTTAGTGGCATAAGTGCCTGCTTGGCAAATGCGAGGTTGTGAGTTCAGTCGCTGGCAAAAAAAAAAAAAAAAAAAAAAACAGGCTCAAAGCTAGGATTCAAACCCAAATGGCCAGAGCCTGAACTCCTGACCAGTACAAGATACCATACACCCTCTACCACGCTGCCTGGTAGCCTTTCTGTTGCTCTCTATTCTTCATCCCAATCATCAAATCCTCTTTACATTTTTCTAAGGAAACTCAAGATTTCTCCACAGAGAAGCACATAAAATATAGTTTAAAAAAAAAAACAACTCCCAACTCTGTCACAATGGAAAAAATTACCTTAAGTCGAGTCTGATGAGTAACTCCTTTCACTTTTTCCTTCTGCAAGGTCTCTATCTTGGGTCTGTTAAAGACTCTGCCAACTAGTTCCGGGGCTGTCTGCAGGTGAGTGGCAATATCAAACTGTTCAACTAAAATTCAAGATAATCCTTAAGTCACTGTCTGTCTCTAACATCAAACAACATAGAGTGACATAATAGACTTTCCCAGAAACCATCAAACATATCATACCTTCTTTTTTGGTGTCAAAAAAGAACACATGCTTTCCCTGTTGCTTTCCCTGGAAATCCAGCAGATGGAGCTCTGATTTTAGTCTTTCAATTTTCTAGAACACAAAATACCTCACTTGAAATTGGTTTCTTCTGGAGTCTCAGAAATAAATTTGCAGAAGTTTAGACCATTTCACATCATTTCCAGCCAGCAGAGAATTTTATACTTTTAAAGGAAAGAACCACTAAAATTTATCAAGCATCAACTACGTGTCTTGGTACTGGGTGAGGCATTCCACAAAACTCAACTCAATCCTTACAACAGTTCTGGATATGACAGAAATGCCTCAAACAGATTAATTTACCCGTAGTCACAGGACGTTCATGGCAGAGCTAGAATTTAGCCTGTCATTCTTCAGCTTCAGCTCTTTACTCCACTATGCTGCCTATACATTTAAATCATTACTACAATTAACCGTACTTTAACACTGTAAATGCCAGAAGAAATCAACTTATAACTGAAGACTGACAGGTTTCTTTCCTTTCTTAACCAATAAAAACAGACAGAACAAAGAGTTTTTACCTTAGCTTCTGCAATTCTTTTCATTTCTATATATTTGACATCCTGAGTTCTCATTAGCTTTAGCTGTTCTGGAGTTACTTCTTCCTTAGTGTCCTTAATAACATGAACTCCATCCTAAAATCCAAATTTAGAAAACACATTCCCTATTAAAATAAAATCATTAATAAGCTGTTAGTATAGCTTATGATTAGAACAAACACCAAATGTTGCACGGTAATAGTAACCCAAGGTTGTTGGTACTAAGATCAATGTAGCAACACCAGCTGTCTACTGAGAATAGCTTTGGACATTAGACCATTCAAAATATAGAAAGAGAAACGTATGTTGTCCAAGAAGAGGCAAATATGTGCTGGACTCTGACCAAGAGTACTTGAACCACCTGGAAAAGACCTAATTGAAAGCCAAGAACCCTTCCTCTCCACCTTCTTCCCAATCTTTAATTTCCAACATTTGAGGCTTGAAACATCAACTGATCCATCAGAAACCCACCTGGAGCTTAACTCGTGTCATTTTATAGTAGAATTCATCTGGATTTTTTTCAAGAGCCTTCTTTCGAAGAGCTTTGAGAAATTCTTGTTTTTTATGATAGTCACTAAAAAAGCAGATGAAACAAGATTCATTGAAACACACACACACACACACACACACACACACACTGAGCAAACTTCACAAGCATCTAAAAGTTCACATAAAATAGCCAGGGATATAGCTCAGTGGTGCAGCGCCTGGCTGGCAAACACAAGGTCCTGAGTTCAATCCCCCCCCCCAAAAAAAATTCACATAAAATAAAATTCAAGGGGCTGGGGATTTTGCTTAGTGCGGTAAGTGCCTGCCTAGCAAGCCCGAGGTTGTAAATTCGATCCCTGGTACAAAAAAAAAAAAAAAAAAGAAAGAAAAGAAAAGAAATTCAAGAACACCAAAGCAATGACTGGAGCTGACTCACATTCCACTTACACTGAAGTGGGCTCACGTCTCTATAGTGTCCACAATCTATAGTCCACTCCTATTTCAATCATACCTGAAATTAACTGTCCCCATCCCACATATGTCTCAGTGCCACTTACATAGTTATATGGAGACATCCAAAACAAATAAAAATTGAAAAAAGCATGAAACTCCTCAGATGGGTTCGGGCACAAGTTTCAGAACCAAATAACCAGCATGAGTCATAAACTATACAGTACCATGTACCACAATGACTAGAATGGTGGACTTTGGAGCCATAACATGGGTTCAAGTCTATATTCCACCACTTCTAGCTAAGTAACCCTGTACAAGTTAGCTAACCATTCTATATCCCCATTTCATTTGTAAAATGAGCATGGTCACACTAACCTACCCCCAGAAGGCTGTTGGGATGAGTGTAAAAACTGGAAATCTAGAATACTGCATAGTTCGACAACAGCACTCAAATATTACTATTAGCCTTAAAAGTCTCCGGCTTCCTAGCCAGGCATAGTAATCCCAGTACTCAGGAGGCTGAAGCGGGAGGATCACTGCCTAGGCTACAAAGTGAGATGAAAAAAAAAAAAAAAAAAAAAAAAAAAAAAAAAAAAAAAAACCCCAGTGACTTCAAAGCCAGCCTAAGCTGCATAGTGAGACCTTATCTCAAAAAGACAAATAAATAAATAAATAAATAAAGAAGTATTTTTAAAAAATCTCTGGTTCTACAGAGCCATTTAATCCATCAACACCATCCACACCAAGAGTGTAACAAAGATATCAGCTGATATGTATCACTAGCAAATAATTAAGTATTTTGCAAATGAAATGCTAAAGCAAAAAGAAGAATGGGCATAATTGTTTTATGAGATGTTTTGAGAGTTCATTATCACCCACACTCAGTCTCATGAATCCATCTTTGAAATCTTTTCATTCCATACCACGCCATGGTGATGTAAGAAACTCAATGAATGGAGTTTTAGATCATATCTTACACTTCAAGAAAAGGGAAGAAAAAGTCAGCTTTTGGTTCAAACACCAAGGCAGAGGCAAATCAAAGCCACTATAAGAAACATAATAAAAAAAACATAATAAAAAAAAGACTTACAATGTGACTAGTTAAATAAATATTCTGTCTAAACAAAGGGAGAAATTTAGGGTCACAGAAAAATACCCAACAGGTTGCCAGAGCTTTGGTCATTTTATCAATGGCAGGAAATGATTCTTCATTGGCCACTTGGATACTTCAGCCACAGTCTGGGAATGCTGTAAGCTTTTTTGGCAGCCCCTCTATTAGAAAGATGGAACTCACTCTGCACGAAGTTTGTAATCTTTCTTTTTCTCCAACAGGCCCAGATGTTTTCGAAAGCCAGGCTAGAAGACAAAAGAAAAAAACAGCACTTAAATATCCTCAAAAAACACATGCTCAAATCAACATGATACCTGAGGGGAACAAGAGTCCCTGGAGTACTCAGTAAATCCATGTCCTTGGAGCCAACCCACTACCCTGCTCCTCCCCCCACTCCCTTACTGGGCTCTGCCCAAAGATGAGAGGGACCATGCAGGCGCCAGGCAGGTCACAAGCACTGCCATAGTATGTTCCTTGGCCTATTAAGGGCAGGGAGAGGCAAGAGTGACTCTGCACTAAGCAAGCAGTTGCCAGTTGTACTAAAATTACTACCAACTTAATCCGAGGGTTTATAAAATACTACAAAGGGAAAACAGTAACAAGAAGCCAACTGTGGTAAGGGAGCTAAATTTAGAATATGGAGACCTGGGATCACATCTAAGCCTTACCTTTTAATCTGTGACCTTGGACAAGTCACTTCACTTCTCTGAGCTGTTTCCTAAGTGTTAATTAATAACAATACTTTGCAAAGCTATTGTAAGGATTCAATGAGCTTCCATAAGTGGCAGTATCTGCATAAGGCTTGTCACACAGCAGGTGCCCAGGCTATTATACCTTTGGTACAAGGTATGAGAGAAAAGCAAGCATGACAGTAGTTTCTGATACAAATATAGACAGTCGAGGATACAAAGATTAAATCTTGCTGTCATCTTTCTGCAAGCTACTCTATGTTGAACATTTAACCTGTGTCAGGGTCTGTACTAGATGCTTTTGTTTATAGCAACTTCATAGACTACACATATAGGCCCTTACTCAGTTAAAAAGCAATATGCTATCCTCATTGCACTATTCTCACAAGAATCACAAACAGTGGGCTAGGGATTTAGCTCAGTGGCTTAAGTGCCTGCTTGGCAAGCGCAAGGTTGTGAGTTTGATTCCCAGTACCAAAAAAAAAAAAAAAAGAATCACAAACAGTAACTATTGTTACACCAATGAAAGTTAGAGAACTATACACCAAAGGATACTGAGCCCCTAAGTGACAAAGCTAACACTAGAACCCATTCTACCTGGGGCCACAGTGTGTGCTCAGAACCATTTTTACCTCAGAGGACATACATATACTTCGAATAAACTTCCATAATAATTTTGATGCAACTTTTTAGCAGTCACTTTTGTCATCTTTTTTATCTTTTGAATGATACAATAAATAGCATTTAAAAGGACACCTGAAACATCTGGTAATTTTTATTTATTTTTCCCCCTCCCTGGTAATTTTTATTTTAAAAATAATAGATGAAGAGAGGTTGACAGAGTGGTGCAAGAGCAATGAGAGGCAGAAACTATGAAATTTGTTATATCCCCTTGAATGTACATTTGCATTACATAAGAAAAATTGACACTGCATTTGAAGTAGTTTATATAACATTTAGCCCCTACCCTTCCATAAAAAATATATGCAGCAAAATATATAGATATATAGATATATATAGATATATATATAGCATCTTTCCCACAATCTCACTGAAGGTCCATATTATCCAAACAAGGAAAATGGAGTAAAACACATTCACCTTTCCTCTGCTCCTCTTTCTTCCCTCAAAACCCTATTTCTGGGCTGGGGATTTAGCTCAGCGGCATAAGCATCTACCTTGCAAGCACGCAGTCGTGAGTTCAATTCCCGGTACCAAAAAAAAAACCTATTTCTACTTAAGCACAGCTAGGGTCATCCTTGAACACTTTCTCCCTTCCCTGATAATCCAAATCGACTACTTGTAACTGCAATTGTCTTTGGACACACCATTCAATCTCCTTAAGCACTAGATCCTTTATTTGTAAAATAAAAATAAATTCACCTCATAAGGACATTGTAGAATTATGACGCAATCCTTTTAAAGCATGTAGGGCTGTGGCCCTGAAGCAAGGCCAGCAGATCGCTGTAGCTGCTGGTTTCAAACAGGAGCCTAAAGAGAATTCTTTCTGTGGTCTGTTGGCCATTTCAAAACTTTGGAAATGGAATGGCCAATTCATCAGAAAGAAATAGCAGGTGAGTATGGCGGACTTTAGGGGGCCTGCAGGGGAGAGACCTGCACCATGCGGTTGACTCGGGGTGCCAGGAGAACAAGGAACTCCTCCCCTCTCTGGGGGGTGGCTGAGAGTGTGGCAGACTTTAGGCAGCCTGAAGGAGAGAGACCCTGGCGCATCAGGACCTGCACAGTGCAGTTGACTTGGGGTGCCGGGAGAACAAGGAACTCTTCCCGTCTCTGGGGGGTGACTGTGATCCTGCCTGCGTGTGGGCTGAGAATCAGACATCTCATGTCGTCCTGTCCCCCATCTCGTGTCCCCCCTCCCCCTCCTCTCTGCCTAGCATGTGGGAGCCAGTGAACTACACATCTTGTGAAAAGATTGGCTATGTTATTTAGTATGAGCTCTCCATATGCAAGGATAAGGACGACCATTTGGAAGAAAACAAGAGACAATATGACAGATAGTGAAGATCTCTGGTTGTCTAGCTTTGAAATTTATGCTTTCTTATGTCCCATTCTGTTCTATTTTGTTGTGTTTAATTTTACTCCCTTTTAAAATAAAAAAAAATAAAGCATGTAGGGCTATTCCTAGCCTTTGTAGTGCTCTGTCTTTAAAGGCAAATTGCTCTCTAGGTGAACAAGTTTCACTATGATGCTCTCATCACCCCATCCTTTCTATTCATATTTGGGATTTGGCACTAAGTGCCATTTCTTATACAGTTGCCCCATTATTCACCTTTTGGTAGCTGCTGTATTCACAAACACCTGATGTGACTTTTGTCTTTGCCACTTGTCACCATAGTATATGTCTCTGGGCAAAGACAAAACCTATCTGAGCTTTCATTTCCTCATCATAGGAGTCACATATATTATACTCTCCCAAACAAGGTGACCAACTGTATTACTGCTCCCAGTATACTACTGAGCAGACAGAAATTGCACAAGAAGTGCACAATAAATGTGATACAGTCAGGAAGACTGAACTGTGGTTAACAAGTTTTTTTTTTTTTTGGTCTTTCTGAGACAGGGTCTCATTATGCAGCTCAGGCTGGGCCTGACCTCTCTTTGTAGCCCAGGCTGATCTCGAACTTGCAACGATCCTCCAGCCTCATCCTCCCAAATACTGGGATTATAGGCGTGCTCTCCCACGTCCGGCTTAACAGGCTTTACTTCTATACCATCAGTCACAGATGCATTCCCCAGCTGGGAAATGAAATTGGACCAGTTATCTCCAAAGGCCTTTCCGAATCTGATTCGTGGCTACTGAGAATGGTCAAATGGATAAACTGATTCTGCATATAAGCTTATATCTACTCAACCTCTCTACAGACACATCCTCCTCCAAAATCTTAGCTTTTTCTGCCGAGATGTCATGTTCGTAATGGTCAAGCAACTCTCTGGCCCTGTTTCCCCACCTGTACAACGGGGATGGAAAACACCAACGTTGCAGGATGAGGCATAAACCAAAACACAGGTGGCAGGTTTCCGTGAACCATAAAGCTCACACATAATGATGGCACATCAGTAACACCAATGGTCATGGACCTTTCAGGCAGCAGGCAGAGCTGAGCAATGCAAGTACACTCCAACTTCAGCCAGGCGCTTTGAGCTTTGCCCTCACTGACATATTGCAGGGTAGGTCCGATTAACCCCAAGGATTGGGGAGCAGTCGGTGCTCTCTCTGAACAGAAAAAGGCAAATCCCTGATCACAGTCACTTGACACTCAGCCTCAGCCATACCAGTAACAGGAGCAGTTTTTGCGCTTTTCTGCGCACAGCATCTACGCACATCTACGGGGCCTCGAGAAGGTTGGGGTGAGAGCACATAGGGCCACGGGCAAGCCTATGAGGCCTTTGCGGTCTTACCTGGCTTCGCTCTCGGTGTTCTCGCTGCCGGGACTTAGCCGCCTTGCGAAAAGCCGCCGCCATTCCTGCCAGCTAAGTGCTACAGAACTTCAATGCAGAACGCGGGTTCTTCAAGGCCTTGCTATAGATTCACCAACGCTACCGGAAGCAGACTCTGCCGCCGCCGCTTGGGGCCGCCCACTTCCGTCGCGCAGCCTATCAGAAGCCTATATTCCCGGAAGTACATACCCCAGACCAGGGGGCACTGGTGGGCTGCTTGTGGGAGGTGTGGTTTCCTAGGTCTAGTCCCGTGACATTTTGAGAGCCAGCCCTTACTTGCTGGAGAGGGTGTACGCAGCCGGAGATCTAGGCTTTGCGCCTAGCCGCGCGTGGGCACCTGGGAACACATGGCTGGCACTACCCTCCGGTTGAACTGGGCTTGGTGTGTGCGCATGTGTAGTCACCTGCGGCTTGCACTCATTTCCGGTTTGGTTTGGTTTTGCTTTGCTTTGGTTTGGGGATTTTTTGTGGTACTTTTGAGACAGGGTCTTGGTAAGTAGTCTAGGCTGGTCTTGAACACGTGTATGTAGCCCAGGCTGGCCTTGAATTTTTCAGAAATCCTCCTCCCTCAGCTTCCTGAGTGCTGGAATTACAGACCTGTGACACCACCCCCTGGGAGCTCGGAATTTTACCATTACTGTACTGACAGCACAAGAGATGTTAAAGCTGCATCTGGCTCTGCCACTGACTTACTGGGTGTATGACTCTGCAGACTTCTTGCCTTTAATAGGCGTCGTTTTCCTCACCATTAAAATAAGGATAATGATAACATGCATGTCTTGTCACATAGGGCAACATGTAGAGTCCTATCTGTAAACCGCATAGGCAGGAATCACCTAATGGCAATGTGAAGTTTGTTTCCTAGTTTTTGGTATTGGAGTTTGAACCCAGGCTTTCACACTGGGTTACCTCTCCGGCCTCATTTTACTTTTTATTTCTGAGAAAGGATCTTGCTAAATTGCCCAGGTTGGACTGAAATTTGGGATCCTCCTACTCAGCCTCCCAGAGTGCTGGGATTACAGGTGTGGGCCTCCAGATGCCTGGTTTAATAGCAGTGGTTTTAAAGTTTGAGTCCTGCTTGAAAAACTAG